>NJDD01007075.1:71188-91319 GCA_002245505.1 Calephelis nemesis
TGACGCCTCGTGTTTGTTTGGGCTTTTACACGTCGCGCTCAAATCTCGGGGAGAGGAGTGTGAGAGGAGACATCGTACGATGCGTTGTTTTTCTGTTTTTCTAGGAACGTTGGTGGTTCTTATGGAATGTTCTTTATAAGTACCCACAACGTGACAATGTACATTTTTTAAGCTTATTTAAAGGTAGATCTCTAATGTAATATGTATGTAATAAAAAGTGCTAGCCCATTTGGTGCCATTTTGCATTTTTTTTTATTTAAAGTTACAATTGAAATGTTCATGAAAAAATTAGTCTATCATAGTGTAGAGTGCATTTTATTGATGCGGTCAAATCTTATTTGATGAGCATGGGTTAGAATATCATGACTTTATCTGACTCTGATATGACTTACTATAAAGTCATTAATCATAAAAAACTTATTAGTTTCGATTCGCTTTGGTTTAATCGGGCACTTTGATGCAAACGCAGCTTCACCTGAGTCTGAGCCTCACTAATTCTAAAAATGAAAGCATTTTTAAAATCGGTTCAGTAGTTTTGAAGCCTATTCATTCCAAACAAACAAAAATCAAATCTTTCCTCTTTATAATTTTAGTATAGATGTATAAATATTGATAAAAAATGAAACCTAACTGCCTTAATATATCTGAATTAAAAAAATATATAAATGAAGTCTGGTAGTACTCGTATATACAAAAGTAACACTGAACATCTACGCAATTGTTTTTTTTTCATAATCAATACACATACAAATATTTTTTTGCAAATAAGAAAATTAACAAACAGGATTCATTTTAATTTTACACTGTATTTTGTGAATACTTGGGTCCCGGCTGTTAATGTTCTGTTTTTAATCCCCAACGGAAAACGAAGGGTGTGAAGTTTGACGTGTTTTTCTTTGTGAGTGTGCGCTGTGTCGATGGACCAATTTCGATGCGGATCTTGTTTTTGTTTGAAAGTTATGGTGATCAAGACGGTTCTTAGCTACATTACATTGAGATTTTGTCGGGGTTATTTCTTTTTTAATTAATATATTATGTAAAAACTCATCATTTGTTTAACACCGGTTAGCACTAGTTTTAGAAAATTAGCTCCAGTAGATGTGATTAAAGAAGAATAGTTGTGATCTCTCTCTCTATCTTCCTTTAACAATAGGATGTCCTTTCTTAAAAACTTGTTTTTGGTTTGTGTTTTCTTGTTCGTGATGTAGGTATTTTACGTGTAAAGTAAAATGTTCTATAAATTTATTGTAAAAAATGCGAAACTATGTATATTTTCCTGCGTGTCTGATATGCTGTACCAATTTTTTTGAATTTTGACATGAAAATAGACTTAAGACTCAATTTTAAATATAGGCTAATTGTGTTCAAAACCCCTATAGTGTTATAACGATGATAGAAGATTGTACGAAAATTGGGTTAAAATAATCAAAGCTGATTTCCGAAGTGGATCTAACGCCGACAAAGTCGTGGGTAAACAGCTAGTAAATAGAATAAAGTAAGTACCACACTCAGAGAAGGTCAATTAACATTTGATTTATCATCAAGTCACAATTTTGTAAAGATAATGTCTACTTAAAGATTGGTTGAAAAATAAGTAAAATCTCTGAGTGCATTAAAGGCTCAACCTAAAGTGTTTTTAGATGTGTGTAAAATCTTTTCTTCTAATACCGATTTGTATTATTTCCTTGAAGTTTAGTGTTTACTAGTTCATAAAAGAACGCGATTGAAATCATTTGCGAGTGGTGGCGTTTCCGATCCCGAATGTTATTTTTATTAAGTAAAGGTTTGTCGATTTGCCCGAGTTTGCAACATTGAAAGTCTATTAAACAGATTTTCTTTAAATTAGAATATCTGAAAGAATTTAAATTATTTCATCCAAGTAAATTTAACATAATCTAAGATATCTTAGATCGAAACTAGATAATGTCTTTAAATTACTGAGGTCTTTAGATCGATAATGGCAGAAATGAGAGCGCTATGGAAAATATGTATTCGTAAAAGCAGAATTAAAAGAAAATAGTGGTATTAATACGAAAAAAAGGTATGCTTCGATGGCTCGGACATGTGGAATTAATGAGATATGAAAGATTGAGAAAGCAGATATTATATGCAATGCGAAAGTGGATGGACATATGTCAAGAGTCTCCGAAACCGTCTTTTTTGTATGTAAAAGTAGATGAATGTGAAGGATACCAGGCAGGTCTGTAAGGATCGTGACGGTTGGCACTCGATACTAGCTGCCTACTCCATAAGCGAGTTGGCTTGAAGATATGTTTTAAAATGATATAGTAAATTTAGTAAGAAAACTACACTGATTTAGAAACAAAAAAAAAAAGAAAGCTAGTGTTGTCATCTTATTTTGTAAAATAAACTAGACTAGCTCTTGTAACATCTGAGGATTCGCCACTTTAAGCCTGTGTTTGATAGCTAAGGGCCCTTGACACGAAAGTCTAGCCTAGGTTAAGCGAAACTGTCTATATTTTTCATATTTTTGACTGCCAGGAGATGTGATGGCCCTATTTTTCGCTTCTAAACTAATGATTGTGATAAGCATCTTTAAAAAAATCATTTTATGTTAATACTAGTTGTAGTTGACATATTTAGTATTAATAAAACATTTTTTAATCGACATCAATGTAATTTTAACAGTTGTTGATTAACCTCAAAATATTCAGATTTAAATCTGAAATTTCCAAATTTATTCGTAAGAACTTTCTACGAAATTAAAGTAAGTTTTATATTGTGCACTGTATGTTCTACATTTCTTTTATGCATTCTCTCTATTTTGGGTTTGCTAGAAGAAATCTCTTTTAGAGATAAGCTCGCCTTTTGTATAATTTTACATATTTAATTGTTTTTTTTTTTACTTTTTGTGTACAATAAAGAATTAATGAAAGAACGAAACAAAGAAAAAAAATGAAAGATAAATAAAATCCCTAATCATTAATGTCACTCTTAAGTTATGGCGTAGTCAAGAGGAATAGGTATATACTTTTGAGTTTATCGATACAATTAAGTAATATTAAACTGTCAGTTAAATGTATCGATAAAATATACATAGGCTGTACTTTCATTGCCTATCATCTATGTATAACACAGTAAATGTTACATGTCTATAACATATTCAATAATTTTGACTTCTCTTATTATCGCCTTTCTAGTCTAGCGGTCCGGCGTCGGACTTTACTTCTTGAGGTTCCGCGTACGATCCCAGGTCGGACAACAAAAAAATTGGAAAATGTGTAATTTCAATTTTTTTATTAAAAATAACGTTGTCCGGAATTGGATATGTTTGCCTGGGTGGTGATGGCTTGCCATCTATCACATGGTGGGACTCGGTGTCTTCGGCTAGTCGTTGGTGCTCTTAAAGATACTTTTTCTTTTTTTATGTTAGCATATTGCTAGTAACAGAACATTTATTTTACGCTATTTCAGATATAAGAGCTACGTTTGTGCAGGTTTCATGCCTGACATTATGGTGTTTTTATTTATGTTTGGTTTTATTAAATTGGTCATAACCAACAGCACCACTGGGGTTAGAAGTGTATAGAGCAACTTACCTGGGTAGGATTCCATAGTCTTACTTGTTCCTGCCACCATAATGATATTGTCAAGTTTCGTTTTGGAGTGTAGAATAGTCGGTAGAATTACACTTACATTAGTCTTAGAAAGGGTTAAAAAGGAAATAAAAGATAATCTAGTGACATAAATTATGTCACTTATTATTCAAACAAATGCCAGTTTCGTATACTCTTGGATAAATCCCGAGCGATTTCGTAGAACTAGGTCTACCCGGGTATCTACATCCACATTCGCATTGTCATTTTTGTCAATCTTTCTTCTGTCATTTTTTGCACATGACTGCCTTTTTTCATTTTTAACACCAACACTTTCTATACCACTCTTTCTCGGATTTTACTGTTACGAAAGCGCTCAGAGAGTGCTACAAAACAGATTTTCTAAAGCTCTGTCATTCTGACCACATTTATCCTACTTTCATACTTTTTCTGACGTAGCACATGCAAAGAATCGGGCAAAGCAAGTCTATTACAAATTGTTGTATACACATCTTTAAATAAAGCAATCAATGGTAAACTCAGACATATACAGTAACGTATCCTATGAATATAATATGAAGGTATTATCAATCATTTCCTAATCCCTTTTCGCTGTATCACAACTGAATTATACAAACTCCACGATTCAATAGATTATACAGAGTTCAATATTATTGTAAATACAAAACAGTATGCGATCAACGCCAAGCGATACGTGATTAGATATATGTACTCGTATATGTGTAGGATATCTGTGTTTCTTGTTTATGAAATAAAGTGAAATCGCCTCTGTGTTCTCGGTCTGACATAGGACTTGACTTCTTATGAATCCAGGTTTAATTCCCGTTCACCTCGATCGCAAGAAACAACCGTGTTATAAAGACGCCATAGAAGTTCTTCCCGTGATGGTCCGGGCTCGTTTGCAGAATAAACCATCTGCCTTCCTGGTATGCAGCTCGTAAAAGACGAGTATAGGGTTACCGTCACCAATACCGTGACATCCTACTAGGTGGTAGTTTCGCAGCAACTCACCCGGATTGGTATCACCGCCTTACCTATTCCTGCCGCCATAACGTCATGACGTGTTCCGGTTTGGAGGGTAAGGTAGCCGGTAAACTTACTTTTGTTTGAAGCCTAACATCCCGGTCCTAGATTGAAAACGCACCATTACCTTTGGTGTCTAGACGGCGTGGATTTCTTACCATCAGGAAATGTGTCGACTTGTTTGCCTTTCAATATCATAATTAAAAAAAAGTTGCAGCACACGACTCCAGTGATCTGGTTAGTATGGACCCCTTTGACCTATGACCATTTTCGAACTGCAAATCACGATGACAGATGGCCTGACACAGATTGACAAAAAAAATTTGGGCCAACATAGAGGAATTCTTTTATTTTACTCGCAATATCAGAAATCATGTCATCCATGGTTAAACATTCACTATTGCCAGAACATCTTTCTAGGGTGTATTAGACTTTTACTATCCTATTATTTACCGTAGATTAAAGTACACCGATATTTAACCTGATTTAAAATTCATAGAAAGTCAGTTCAAATTGTACCTGTACTATTGTTATATAAAAGGAGTAAAATAAAATAAAATTGTGCTAGAATAAAAGCTGTTTTCGTGTTATTTGGTTAACTATTAAACGAAGTTTCACTGTTGTTAATTATGATATAAATTGGTATTCAATCAGTGGTTTTAATACAAAATGTTTTTAAACATGAAACTACGGCAAAAACATAAATATAGCTTGCCAGTTATACCTGTACATTCTAAATGTTTTTGTAAATTCAAAAATAATAAAAAAATTGTGTGCGTACACGTACGTACACGTGTTAGAAGTTATACTTCTTCGGCGTAATAATATAAAAATCTTTTTAAATTTTTTTTCTTATGCATTATTTAGTTAAATAAAGTTTATATAATATTTAATAAAAATATCACAAAAAACTAAAATGTTATCTATCTTTCTATTCTAACTTCATTATGTCGGTTTTTCGTGACGGTGTGCGCGCGCAGCGTAAAAATTTACCCTAATAATTTTTTCTTAACGCGCCAAAAGAACTATAACTTCAATAAAGAAATATTGTGAATACAGTTGTCAGTTCTCACGCAAACATACGTAGATGTCCTTACTTTTACTTTGTTGGTACCTTTTTTTGAAAAACTAAAATGTTATCTATAGCTAACTTCATCATGTCGGTTTTCGTGACGGTGTGCGCGCGTATCGTAAAAATTTACCCTCATAATTTTTTCCTAATGCGCCAAAAGAAGTATAACTTCAAAAAAAAGTATCTTCGCGCCCATATCTCCGAAGAGGTAGGCAGAGGCACAACCAGGGCACCCATTACTAGCCGAATACACTTAGTCCCACAATTTGATAGGTGGCAAGCATATCGCCAACCGGGCACATTTCCAATCTCGAGCAGCGCTTTTTTTATTGGAAAATTGGAAAAATCCAATTTCCTTTTGTTGCCCGACCCGGGATTCCAACCCGGGACCTCAAGCAGTCAAGTCCAACAACTGAACCGCTAGACCACAGAGAGGTAATTTTATGTGATAAAAAACAGTGAATGTGCCCGACATTTCTAATCCCGAGCAAATTTTTTTTTATTAGAAAATTGGAAAACCAATTTTCGTTTTGCTACCCGACCCGGATTTCGAACCCGGGACCTCAAGTTCAACAACTAAACCGTTAGACCACAAAGGCGAGTTTCCGAAAATAAAACTTTTAGATTTATATCAAAGAAACCGGTAAGCCAAAAATAGTAACATAGCGTGAATATGTATAAGTGGTTTTACTAATGATAAATGGAGTTTCACAAACTATCGCTCATAACAACAATAAAACAGTAGATATTTAATCGTCAACCAGATATTTTTAATACTTAATGTAATTTCCTCACGTCGGGTCGGGCTCTTTTGCAGAATAGACCATCTGCTTTCCTGCTAGGCACCTCGTAAAAGTCGAGCATAAGCTTACCGTGACTAACACCCTGCCATCTGACTATATGGTCGAGTTTTGCAGCGACTCGCCTTGTTTGGTACTACCGCCTTACCTATTCCTGCCGTCATAACATCCGCGCTGTTGACGTATTCCGATTCGGAGGGTAAAGTAGCCGGTAAACTTATTTTTGCTCGAAACCTAACATCCCGACCTTAGGTTGGCAACGCACAATTACCACCTTTGGTGTCTCTAGGCTGCGTGAATTGCCTACTATCAGGAAATGCGTCTGCTTGAATGCCTTCCAACATCATAAAAAAAAAGAAATTAAAAAAACGACAAAGAAATCGATTAACATGCAGTAAAATATTTGGTACTATAATAATATAATGGTAATAACCTCCTCCTTTTTCAGAAGTACGTTATGTGTTAATTCGTAACTTTCATATATAATTTTATAATTCCGATGTAAAATGCATGTAAATTTCAAGCGGTTAAAGCATAATAAATTAATAAAAATGCTCAAACCAACTGCTCCATTTAAAACAGGTTATGAATACTTGATACAAAACTCTTTAATACATTCAAGTGCTCTTAATGGTGCAAATAAAAATAACAGGCACTTCTACACTGTTCACGTCATTTGTGAAATAAACTTATGTAAGCCTTTGCTGTGGAAATGTTAAATAACTTTTCTTTGTAATTACTAATGTGTGGAAAATATGGAAAACCCTAGTCATGTTTTCAAGCGCAAAAGCGCTTTTTGTCTATTTACCAAATACACTTATTGATAACAGCTGTACATAACTATATATTATGCAACTATATATGTGTGTATATAACTTGTGGATTGCTTAGTTAGTCGAGGGCATTACAGCTTTATGGTCGAGGGGTACGAGCGCTTAAATATGTAAAATTTTGACGTTTTGTGTAATGATATATTGACTTTTCGCATATTAATTTTTTTTAGTTATTTCGTAACCCGTTAGGATATCGCGATGAAAAATAGGCTATGTAATTTTTAAGGGTAATTTATTTTAAAATATCATCTAATTTTTTTACAAAAAAATGACGGGTTGTACTCCGGGAGTGCCGGCAGAAGTGAACACTTGAATATTAACGTTGTGCTTTTTGCACGAATGGTTTAAATTAAAATACTATCTTTTATGTTGTAGAATACAATATTCATTTATTGCGCTATCGTACACAAACATGACAACACAAACATTCGCGCAAACTCCCTGCACCGTCTAAGCGAACCAACAGGCGCAGCCACACATTTTTGCCGCGCCGTAGAAAGAGAGGAGGATACTTCATCTCCTACGCCACGCCGGCTGTTTACTCTCCATTCGTCTTACGAATTTTCGATCAGGTCACGTGTCCTAACGCAGGTTTAGAAGTTTTTAACAATCCCAAAAAAAGGGCGCAATGCCGCTAAAGAAGTTTTCACTTCGAAAATTACCTTGCTTACGGTCGCATGTGTATTATTTGTAAATAATAAAAACTCTGTTTTAAATAGAGCAAATAATAACATTAACAAGGTGATAATTCACGCGAATTCCGCTTGCATTGTTATTTTAATTGGCGTTATAAACTTGAGCGTTTTCGTTGAAATCGTATTAAATATTTTTCCTTTGTAAATATATAAATGTGTGAAGGAACTAGACCGCTTATCACAAATTTAGATACATTCTTGTAATAAAACTGGGAAATTATTTCTCTTTATGCGAGTTTAATGTTTAAATTCTTTCGGTCTTATTAATAAATATAGACTAAAGAATTCCCAGGTATAACTTAATAATATAATTTTTAACGCGCAGTGATAATAAGTAATACATTGCCTTAAACCACAGATTACATAACTTTCTTAAACCTTTGAAGGTTTTCGTTTATGTTAAGTGACGGTTTATATTTTAATTAAAGTAATATTACAATCACCAGCCACTCATTGTTCTCTATCTATCCAGTAAGAGGCCTGGCATAAATATTTGTATTTGTATGTACAAAACTAAGTATATGTGATACAGAATACACTGTCAACTAAAACTTTACAGTACCTTCTCTATTACCTTAAACCAAAAATAAATAATTTACTTTAATCTTGGAGTACTTTAGTCTATGCTAATTGACAGAGATTTTATAGCAATATAACAATAACCAGGCACTCATTGCTCTCTATCTAGGTATCTAGCAAGGGACCTGGCATAAATATATGTACCTTTTCTATGTATAAAATATGTATATCTGATACAGAATACAGAGTCAATTGAAACTTTACGGTACCTTCTTTAACCTGTGTTTATTTATTTATTTAAAATTTTGTGCACGCTGTAGACCGACACTGGATTTTACCGTCGAATTTAAACGCGATTATCGCGTTTAGTCAATTGTTAAGAGTCAATTGTTAATTTTTTTGTCACAGAAATCTTAATTATTGTAAATAAAAAAGAATAGGAAAAACTTGTCATTTAATACGTTATACGCAACACGCGCAAAGACTACGCACGCGACGCGGCAAGCGTAGTCCCGGTGGCTTAAATTTTCTTATCCTTTCTTCTTCTCTTTCAATCCTTCAAGAAACTTTGTTCTTATGGCACTCGATACTCGCTGCCTAACGTGCAGTGATTAAGATCAATTAATACCGATTGGTTCAGTAGACTCAACGCAAATCGTATTCGCGATACAGACAGACATACAGACGACAGACAAAAAAAATAACGCGAGTAAAAAAATTAACGCTACAGATTTATTACACCTCCACGCGTTTTAATTTACAAATAAGTAAATATTTTTTAGCACCTATAAATTTACTATTTATAGATAAGAGTATCTATAAATAGAGCAACGATTATAGGAACTATCAAATATAATAATGATTTTGTAACTGTGGAGAAAATATCAGAACATAAAATTATTTCAAAACACCAACATATACTTGTGAAAAATAATCGTATATCAAGGATAACGTATGGGGCAGCGAAAACGTGAGCTATTACGTTTCATGAATGTATTCATCCTCTTTCATCGGTATGGAATATTTTCGTAGAATACAACTTAAATTGATACCAAATACTTGGTGATGTTTAAATGTATGAAATAGAAAACATTTGTTCTTATTCAATTTAAATACATTTTTTCAATTTTCTATTAAAAAATATTGCTCGAGATTGGATGTCTGCCCGGTTGGCGATAGTCATGCAGGTGGCATCAAATTGTTGGAGTAAGTATCTTCGGTAAGTCGTGGGTGTCCTGGTTGTGTCTCTGCCTATTGTTTGGGAATATAGGCGTGAAAATGGCTTTTGAAATACATATCATAAAATTGCTAACTTTGTGGCTTTTATTAAGTACTAGCTGGCCTGGCGAACTTCGTTCCACCCGTTCAGTTTGTATGGGAATCATTAAAATATTGTTTTCCCATTTTCCCTACAATTTTCCCAGTTTTCTCTCAATAAGAACCTTGTCCTGGCAATAACTAACACAGTACAAAAAGAATTAGCCAAATTGGTCCAGTCTTTCGGAAGTTATGCGCTTACCAACACATTTAGCGATTCATTTTTATATTATAGATTTTTGGTATTAATGTCGTCATTCACCAAACTTCTTCTCATTCCTTTTTTAAATTTAGAATGAGCTTCGTTTTTTTATTCTTTTATACATTATTTTTATGTAATTGCTGGAACTGGAAGAAAATTAACAAAACGAAAAACTATCGTTTTCACAGCTTACCACTTAAATACTTAATACAATTGTGCCATAGTTAATTTTATATTTTATATAAAAATGACATGTAAAATATCAAAATGAAAAACATCCGTTCTTACTCCACCTAAATACTATAAAAACTTGTAAAACTCATGGTATATTAAATTTCACGAAAATCGTTGTAGCCGTTTCCGAGACTAATAATATTAATAAGATAAGACTAAAAATTAAAATAAAATAACAGCTCGTAAGAGTTCAAATAAAGATAACAAGACAGCTAGAGGTAGAGTGCTGTGCATGAACTTGGCCGGGTAGGGATCCACTGCCTTTCCTATTCCTGCTGCAATAATGACTACATCGTATTTCGGTCTGGATGGTAAGGTAGCTGATAGACTTGCACAATAGGCTTTCCATCCCAGTCTTAGGATAACGGAAATATATATATATAACGGAAAATAGGATAAATAACCTGTAATATCTATAGGCTATAGTTATCTCTTACCATCAGGAGACTCGTGTGCTAGTTCACTGACCTATGATATGAAAAAAGGCCGTCAAAAAGCGCAAAACGAAAAACATTCAGTTTAAAACCGTTCGTTCCCAATTCATCAAAACAAAATTCATTAACATGAACGAATGGGTTTATTGTTTATAAATCAATCAATTGACGTAATGCAACATCAAAGGTAGGAATTCAGCCTGTGGCTAAGCATAGTTCGCTCAAACAAATCCGCGAGATATAGATTTAAAGTGATTATTTATCATGGTGGATGGAGACTTTAGGGTTGTTACTTGTTGGAAATATCGATAAACCTATGTTTTAAAAACGTTTTTTTTATTCTAGCTGTAAATGAATAGACATAAGTCTAGTTTAATTGCCTCGTTGGTCGAGTCGAGTCTGCGCCTAATTACGCAGACCAACAGGCTCGGGTTCGATTCACGACGGGGGCAGGCATTTGTATGATCTAGAAATGGTCTAGGGTCTATTAAATTTATTCTTGTATCTATTTAAGTATTTCTATGTATTAGAATCGTTGACTAGCACCTATAACACAAACATATAATTTGTTTACTTTGGGGTTAGGTTCAATTTGTGTAACTTGTCCAGAGATATTTATTTATTTATTACTAGCTGTTCCGGCGAACTTTGTTTAACCCGTTAAGTATGGGAAATAATAAAGTATTATTTTTTCCATTTTCCCAGCAACTTTTCTGGTTTTTCTCTCCATAAAAACTTTCTCCTGATAGCAACTAACACAATAATAAAATATATAGCCAAATCGGTCCAGTCGTTCGGAAGTTATGCGCTTACCAACACATTTAGCCATTCATTTTTATATTATAGATTCATTATATTCATCATTTGTTTTTATTATGATAATAATCCTTGGATTATTGGACTAATAATGGTCACAAATATATAATAAAAAGTATTTTATCTTACCACGAACGAGTGAAAACGAGTTTACATCTAGCGTGTCGAGTCTGGTACACACTTAGTACAATACGTGGTACACATCATTCGCGGTTGCGCTATGTGACGAACGGTCGATGTGACAGCGTTTTTATACTTTGTAAGCAATAGGTAAGCGTGCAATTTGTTATTTTGGTTTAAATAGATCAAAGTATTTACTTAACAAGCAAAGTAAAATTATACACTATATTGTGCTGTTTTTGAGCTTTTTCTGAGATGTTATAGATAGATTTTTATGAAACATGGTATTTATAAATACCACATACGTAATTTATTTAACATTTACTATAAATTAAACTACCTTTATTTGTATTGACGATTGTTTATTTCTATTTACGATCACAAAATTTAAATAGGCAGATGTAGTTATGACAATGAAGGCGCGTAACCCTATCGTGTATTGACGCACCGCTCCGCTGTAGGTATCTATTTAAAAAAGGGAGCCGAGTCAGACTACCGTTTATTATATTACCATGTCATGGTGGATGGAGCCTTTAGGGTTGTTACTTTTTATAAATGTCTATAAATATTATATTTTTTCAAAACTGAGATACATTTGTTTGATTCTATTGATAGAATAATAGACTGAATTCTGGTTTCATTATATTCACAATTACATACATACATATAACATAAGTCCTTTACGGAGTAGGCAGAGAGTATCAAGTGCCAAACTTTCTGATCCTTACAAACTTGCCTTGCTTCCTCCACATTCATAGGACGTTAATTCATTTCGTAATATTAAGATAATAATCCTAGTATTAATATATCATTAATAATGGTTGATGGCGCCTTAAGGATTGTTACTTATCGGAAATATCAATAAAGCTGTGTCCTAAAAACTGAGACAAAGTGTGTCTACCAAGTATGTAGTTTGAAAATACAGGTCAAAAGATTCTGACCTTCCTGCCTGACTCAAATTGTCAAAATATTTAAATATACACTTATTGGCATGTCAACTATACTCTCCTCCTCTCCTCCTCCTCTCCTCTCCACTCCTCTACCACAACTTATGTTCGCTTAAATGATTCGTTGAATGTAAGCTTAATTGGGATATATTAATAATGCAATCTTATCACGGAACAAGAAGAATCATTTTTCAGGAACCGCCTCAAGCTTTATTTTAAAATATGAGACACAGATTTTCGATAATTACTTGTATTTTCCACGATACATTTTTAACCAACTCAAAAAAGGAGGTTCTGTATTCAATAGCATATTTTTTGTATGTTCGCATTTACTTATCTACTAGTCAAACAATTTTGACGGTTTTTTTTTATATTTCTTAAAAAATACAAGAAAATTAGTTGGCTATTAGTCGAGTAATAGCGTAACAGACGTACAAAAAAATGACGGGTTGCACTCCGGGAGTGCTGGCAGAAGTGACAACACGAACATTGGCGCAAGCGCCCTGCGCCGTCTTAAGAATTTTCGATCAGGTCATGTGTTCTGACGCGAATTTAAAGAAGTACCTATAGAAACCATTGAATATCAGCATAAATCCGTATTTATTAGTAAGTAATGCAAACTTATCACGGCAAAAAGCATTAATTGTAACTTAACATCAAAAACACACATAAATCCATTAGTTTCGTAACATGTAGTAGCTTAACACGTAAACTTAGAATTTTTTACACATTGCCAGTCTGAATATCGCGTGATTATTACGCGGCCACTTTACCGGAAAAGATCACGCAAACGTAAGGAATAATACTCGAGCTTTTTATAAATTTCCGGTTCCTTTTTTATTTTAAAACTTTAAGTGTTTTTACTTAGAAACCGTTTTTATAGCAAGCGAAATAAGCGAATAGATTTACTGATAAGAAAAAATCGACGACTATATCAAAGTTTATTCTATGCGGGTCTTCTGTGCAGGATAGACAGTCTACCTACTTATCTACCAGGCAGCTTTGAAGGGGCGAGCAAAGTTAAATGAGTTATTACCATTAAGACTGCTGATGGTAAAGTGCCGTGCTTAATTTAACCAGATCGGGTTCCACCGCCTTACCTATTTCTGCTGCTAAAATGACTGTACTGTTTGCCGGTCCAGAGGCTAGGTAGCCGGTAAACTTGCGCAATGGCCTAACACCTCGTCCACGACACAGTGTCACTCTGTGGTTTAGCTGTTCAGTTGTCGGACTTGACTTTATGAGGTCCCGGGTTCGATCCCCGGGTCGAGAAAAAAAAATAGGAAATGTGTATTTTTTATTTTCTAATAAAAATAGTGTTACCCGGGTTTGGATATGTGCCCGGCAGGCGATAGGTTTGCTACCTGCCACATTGTAGGACTTAGTGTTTTCGGCTAGTCACAGGTGCCCTGGTAGTGACTCTGCCTACCTCTTCGGGGATATGGGCGTGAACATACTATTTTTTTAACGTTCATTACTTGGTTCTTACTTACTAGCGGACTATGGCTTTTCTTTAACCGGAATAATACAGGGGCAAGTAAAGTTTAGTAATAAGGAATAGAAACGGTAGCAGCGACCTGAATCTTTTTTACGTTATAAGTTGAATTGAAATGAAGTCAGTGAATACAATACAAAAACTTACTGTGCTAAACAAAAAAAAACTATGGTAAAACATATGGAGACGCGTACACTTTGAACTAAACGTATTATTAATATAATTATCCATCCCGCAAATAATGCGATGGCTACAGTTTTTTTTTTATGACGACTCGCATATCAATTACAAACCATCTTAAGACTGTCCTGAAATATGAAGCACCGTTGGTGGTACCCGCTACGTCAACCACTGTGAGGCGATTTTGATATAAATTATTAAAAAAAAAATCTTCACGCCCATATCCCGAAAGAAGTAGGCAGAGGCACAACCAGGGCACCCACGACTAGCCGAAGACACTAAGTCCCACAATGTGATAGGTGGCAAGCCTATCGCCAACCGGGCACATTTCCAATCTCAAGCATCATTTTTTTTATTAGAAAATTGAAAAAACCCAATTTTCTTTTTGTTGCCCGACCCGGCATTCGAACCTCTTGCAGTCAAGTTCAACAATTGAACCGCTAGACCACAGAGGCGATAAGATATTAAAGAAAATAAAAAAAGTAGCAATCAGAATTTTCAACGTTATATGTTATTTTTTGTAATTTTTAGTTTGATAAATTTTAAATAACACACCAAAACGATTGTTTTGGTGTGTTATTTAAAATTTAAACTCATTTTTTATTTTTATACGAGTAATAGAGTGAAGTTACAAGTATTATAAATTTTGAATTGTCAATTATTAATTGATATTTACAAAAATACATTTTATGTTTTTCTCACAAAAACACAAATGGTGTTGGATGAAAATTGATGGTTTAAAATTGAATCAAAAGAAGGTGATTTTAATAATTTACTGCTTTGGATTTGACGTAATCTGTTTTTATACCAAAATCTGAATTGTTCCTCTTAAAAGCTAATCTAATAAAAAAAAACTTTTTAGCAGTCATATAAATAAGACAGTTTTATGACAGCTGTATTTCTATCTTATTAACTTGACCTTCTTTCTAATAAAAAAGTTAATGTGGTCGTGACATTTGTCAAGGATCCTCTATATTACATTTATACGACTCCTATATTACTTGTCGAGTTTACACGCTATCATGTTACGTGGGTTGCGAGTGAGAGCGAGTTAGATCAAGTAAGAGTGAAGGGATTAGCGGTTTGTTTTCTTGTGGCATTAGAAGGCAAAGTAGCAGATATACGTGGTGCCTATAAGCACCAAAGGTCTCTCTGAGCTCTAAGATCTATCTTTTTAACTACTATTCAAACCTCGAGACGAAAATGGTCAGTAACGACGTAAGGGGAGCTGTTATATTATTCTACCACCCATTCATGGTCAAGCAAAGGGGCTAGTAACTTGGTAATTCCTTAAAAGGAAATCACTTTGCTTTTAATATTCACACACGCATAAATGAAGGTCAAAAGTATAATGTTCATTAAATGTTAATACAAGAATTCACAGTGTTAGTTATTAGTGATTATTTAATTATTATACGTTTTTTAATAAATTATTTAAAAAAAACGTTATTTGAAGATGAGATAAAAGCGAAAAAAGTTATATTTTTTTAATATAACGTATTGTACATAAGTAAAATAGTGGTGCTTTGAGAAAAATACTAATATATCAGAAAAAACATAAAATTAGGATAAAAGCGGTCGAAATAATAATTGTGGATGCATGTTGTGATCGAGGCTGATGTCTAACTTTTCCAAAACCAGCGTGTTGGTATGAAAAGAGTTAAAAATGTGGAGTAAGCTAGTCAGGTTTGACGGAATAGTGACATTTGGCACTCGATACTC
This sequence comes from Calephelis nemesis, assembly GCA_002245505.1. Lineage (NCBI taxonomy): Eukaryota > Metazoa > Arthropoda > Insecta > Lepidoptera > Riodinidae > Calephelis > Calephelis nemesis. Next base: position 87,176 of record NJDD01007075.1, read on the forward strand.
TGAGCCTACGTTAAAGGGTATAAAGATACGTATGTACGTAAAAATGTGTATTACCTGTTAGTTTCACAAAACGCCAAGGATAAAAAGTGTACAATTAAACAAAAACTTTCAGCCCTCTGACACTCTTACCCCACATGTAACCAATGTCACTTGCCGTGACACGAACAGAATAGGAGCCATTATCATTATTTAGTTACTTATATGTAACTGCTAAGACGTGTTTCAGCGTGTTTAATTTAAATCCTACATCCTTTAAGATCTACTTGGAGATAAATTTTTGTTAAAAAAGACAAACGAAGATGGTAATTGAAAATGATTGTCATGCGTAAGTTCGTGTTATATTTCCTTTGTGTTCTTGTAGTTCAGTGTTAGATTCGACTGCGTAAAATCTCTGGTTTGATTCTCGGGTTAGCGTCTCAAAATGCGTTTTTTCAATTTCTAATAAAAATTGCTATGCATGAAGTTGCGTATTAGCCTGTTTAGCGACTGGTTTGCTATCTCTTATATTGTGGGACTAAGTACCTTCGGTTAGTCCTGGCAGGCTCGGTTATACCTCAGCCTTCCTCTTTGGGAAGAAGACACTTACTTTCTTAATAAATTCGTGAAAGACCTGTGATTTAAGTTTTTGGTCATTAATAATTAAAATTGCATATTACAACGTTTCTGAATTCTAGATTAGTTTAGATAAATTATTATTTGTTTACCATCGCGGAATATTTCATAAAATTTTGAGAAAATTATGTGCAACGTTTAGTCTGACCCAAAATAGTTTGAAATTAAGAGAAAGTCCTATTGATATTGCAAATTAAAAATGTGTGTGTCTATATTCGTTTTCAGGTAAAACGCCTGAATCAATTTAATAAATCCCTCTATCACTCTGACCCCACATAAAACCATCGTTCTATCGTCGGAATAGCTACCATTATCATTATTTAGTTACTGCCAAGATGTATTTAAAACTGATGTACTTTACTCAATTTCGCCATATGTGTGGGTGGTATCCTTTTTGTTGAAATGGGTCTTGTTTTATATTATCATTACATTAGCCTCCTGAGACTACAATTTTACTTTAAATAGACCCTAAAATGTAGGAAATTGTTGTGTTTAAATAACCAGATAATTTTGATCGTTACATCGATGGTATACTTTTTCATTTTTGCTTACGAACTTTCCCTGAGTGGGTTTAAATCTCTTGCATAGAACAGAGCATCTACACTTTGCTTGATATTCTATTTTAAAATACAAATCTATATTTCGATAAATCTGTAATCTATCTCATCATATAAATCTATAGGTACAAAAGTCTGTAATCTATATATCTTGATAATTTATCTCATTAGAACTTTAATGGGTTGTTACAAAAAATACCACTGGAGGTTTAGTGTGATTGGCTTAGGATCAAGCTTAGAATTTGTCATTTGAATTATGTCCGCCGACACAATGACGGTGGACAGCAATACTCATTTAAAGCCTATGGTGTCTTTTTTATGACATTGGAAGGCAAACAAGCAGACGGATTTCCTGATGGTCAGAAATTTCCGCCGCCTAGAGACACCAAAGGTGGTAATGGTGCGTTGCCAACCAGAGGCCGGGATGTTAGGCCTCTAACAAAATTAAGTTTACCGGCTAACTTACCCTCCGAACCGAAACACGTCATGACGCTATGGAGGCAGGAATAGGTAAGGCGGTGGTACCAATCCGGGTGAGTCGGTGCGAAACTCTACCACCTAGTCAGATGTCACGGTGTTAGTGACGGGAAGCCTATACTCGCCTTTTACGAGCTGCCTGGCAAGAAAGGCAGATGGTCTATTCTACAAAAGAGCCCGGAGCAACACGGGGAACAGTGTCTACAGGTTATGGTCGCCTCTTATCATCAAGCTGTTTGTTTTTTCACTGATACGATACTCATAGGATTGATACGATGGGATACGTACGTCCCATGAAAATTACTGAGCTCAGTTGTTCTATGTGTGTTTATTTGTTTCTTCGTGCATAAATTGATCACATTGTCATCTATTCGACATTTGCTGAGTGGCTGTTAACAAATATTATACCGACTGCTTCCGGCATTTCGAAAGAGATAAGATTAATAATATTTTCAAAAATCGAATTAAAAATGTTGTGTGTATTAAACATTAAACTATCACATCTTTTCCCCGTGTTGGTCCGGGCTCCTTTGCAGAATATACCATCTGCCTTTCTTGCCAGGCAGCTCGTAAAAGGCGAGCATAGGCTTATCATCACTAACATCGTGACATCTGACTAGGTGGTAGAGTTTCGCAGCGACTCGCCCGGATTGGTACCACCGCCTTACCTATTCCTGCCGCCATAACGTCATGACGTGTTCCGGTTCGGAGGGTAAGGTAGCCGGTAAACTTACTTTTGCTCGAGGCCTAACATCCTGACCTCAGGTTGGCAACGCACCATTACCATCTTTGGTTTCTCTAGGCGGCATGAATTTCTTACCATCAGGAAATCCGTCTGCTTGTTTGCCTTCCTATAGTATAAAAAAAAATCTTTTCTTGAAACTGCTTGAAATTATTACATTTAATTATCCATCATTAGCACATAGTAATATCCAATGAACAGGAATAAGAAGAGTCACATCTGTGTATAGTTAATGATTAAGCACTAAAACTGCAAAAACCGAGACCAACTATTTCATTTGATACCGCGATTTGATATTCCTTTTTTTTAAAACATAGCAAATGGTTCCGAGATGGTTCCACATAGACTTTATCAACTCCTACTTGTAGTTTTTGACTTACACTTAATAATGTATTTTTATTTTAGCAGTTATCCTGTGCTAGGGTTAAGTTTGTACAAATTTAAAAGAAAGAAATAAAAAGAAAAAAACATTGCGAAAAAGACCGAATTTTTTTTCCTTTAAAATTTACACTTTATAATTACATTTTCTCATCAATTTAGAAAAAAAAACAAATATAAATTTTTTTCATGACCAGCCCAGAATCAAGTCTACCTGTCTTTATTAAAAAGAACCATCACAATCGGTTGGTTACTAGCCGAGTAATCGCGTAACAATCATAAAAAAACTAAAAAACATGCAGTCAAATTAAAAACTCCTTTTTTGGTGTCGGTTAAAAATGGTACACTATTACTAAAGTAATTTCATTATTTAAATATTTTTTTAACTGTAGTTGTTATTGTTGTTTTTTTAGGTTACTATGTTCACACTACACAAGTGGTAAGTACTTGTGAGCTTCAATTACAAAACTACCACCGGAGCGGTATCGCGGCCTCAAACTAAAAAGATCCGGCGAAGGGAACTCAGAAAGAAAACAAGAAAGAAAGAAAATTATTTGTTTGCGGAAATATGTGTGTAAATTAGATGTTACAAAAACATTTAAGTATATCAACATATTCTACCATATTTTGGTGTGCAAATATTTTAACATTTATAAAATATATCATTTAATAAGGTACATATGCTTTAACTTCTAAGCCAATTATTTATATTTATAACTAGATTAATTATTTATTACCAAATCATTTAATAACTATAATTGAATTTAACCCTGTCTACCGTAAACTACGACCGTTTCCAAACCTAGCCAGACAGGAGAAGAAACGGCGAAACAAACTCCTCGGCAACCATACCTTTCATTATATTTGGTTAAATTAGTTGTTTGACTATAAATTCTTTTCTACAAGAAAATCTTTGACACAAACAAACAAGTCAAATACCTTCCTTCGAAATCTTTTTAATGGAAGAGATTTGAGATTATCTGGAATTTGGTTGTATATACGAATGGACATGCAGTAAACATTATTTTTATAAATATTAAGTTTTTGGTTCTAGAGGCTAGCAGTCTTGTAAGTGGCCTATGGTCACCATATATATTATAGGTGAAAAGCTGTCCTATCGACACTGAATAATGCTACACGTTTTGACAAGAATTAGTACAGTGGAGGATATTGCAAGTTGCAGCACAGCATTCGAACAATAGTTAAATCCGAGGTTTTAGATACGTTACCAGTTGATTCTACAAAGAAAGTGTCTTCACGCCCATATTCCCGAAGATATATGATAGGTAGACAGAGGCATAACAAGTGCACCAACGACTAGCCGATTACACTAAGTTCCACAACGCGATAGGTGGCAAGTCTATCGCCAACCAGACAC
>NJDD01007075.1:99974-122286 GCA_002245505.1 Calephelis nemesis
CTTTTGCTCGAGGCCTAACATCCTGACCTCAGGTTGGCAACGCACCATTACCATCTTTGGTTTCTCTAGGCGGCGTGAATTTCTTACCATCAGGACATCCGTCTGCTTGTTTGCCATCCTATATCATAAAAAAAAATGTATTTGCTCCCTTTTGGTAACATACATAAGCAAAGGTATTCTGTTTTTTTAAGTTTTCGACTTTATTCGCTATCATTTGATTGGTCTGCACCTAGCATGATGCTAACATTGACAATAATAACAGTGAAGATATCAGAATATTACATCACCATGTTTTTATACGTGCTTTCGGTCCTTTCTTACTTATATAGGCTCAAAACGTACTAAGTAGTCATTTATAATGGTAAGGTTAATCAAGTTTTAAAAATGACAAAGTAATGATAAGAACTGAAATAACTAGATCAGGTAATTTTGGAGGAAGCGACGCAGATTTTGCAAGGATCATAATATTTGTATTACCAATTTTGGAAATGGATACATTTGTGTATATCTCAATATTAAAACCTTTTAGCATGTTTGAAGAGAAAACATGCTGAAGCTGTTTGTATAAGAAAACCTTTCTGGAACATCCTTTAAAATAAAAATTATTATCAATCCTAGCAGAAATTGAACCGACATCTCTACACGCTCTGTTCACTCTCAGTTCCGTTTTCCTCATGAATGTGTTTGTAAAGATTCAATTTGGCCTAATAAAAGTCCCATTCTATCGTATAAAGGTCACTTATCGAGCTATGTATCTTTATTAAGTGAACTTGCTGATACCTGCGTCTCTGTTTGCTTAACCTTCAGTTTTGAGTTTTCTTACGAAAACAATCTTTTGACCTTGCTGGTCAGCAATAGTCGGCATTTAAGCATTTAAGTAGCATTTAATGTCCTAGTTTGTTTGAAGACTGTTTATTCTCCTCAACAATTAGAAAATAGGATATTAATATATCTTTACTATCTTAAACTTACTTCGTCTAGCACTCATTTTCAATAGTATAAAAGTAAATAACCATTTCCTATGGTCATCCCATCACCCCTGAACGGATGCATAAGTTATTTTAAGTTATTATTTTTTTTGTTGTCTACAAATTAAAAAAAATCTTGCCTCAGACAGTATTTGAATTTGTACCTTTTCGTCGAAGTTGATGAATGCTCTAACCATTTGAGCTATTGAGGATTCAAATACTGTGGTAAAACTTTTAATTTCTTTCTTTACCGTTAACACCTGTAGCTATGTCCTATACACAGTTATGAGTACCTACTAAATGAGTACATAGTTACAGGTAGAATTAACATTTATAATTGCTACAACTTTCGTTTCTCTCAAGGTATTTTTATTTTAGCACTTGCTATGTGCATGGGATAAACTTCTACAAATTTATGCAATTATTTTTAAACCTTCTCCTGACAAAAAATAATGGAGAGAAAACCCGAAAAGCTGCAAGGAAAACGTGAAAAACAATGCTTTGTTATTTTCCATACAATTTTTTGGTAGCTGTTAATGTCAAGCGAAAGTCGAAGTTCGCCGTTTCCGTAATATAAAAATGCCTGATGATTGCTATAGGCGGTACGTATTTCTTACTTTAAGAATTCATCTATTTGTTTGCTACCCATACTAACAAGCATTCAAATGTAATTCATGATTGATGGATTTGATTGACGCTAACGTAACTGTGTAACGGATGTTTACCGTCTTAATAATTAACAAAGACTAAAGTTCCAAGGGAATAAAAAATAAGGTAAAACCTTGTGGTACTTTAGTCTATGTTTATTGACAAGGCGGTTAGTAAGTAAGTAAGTATCTTCACGCCTATATCTCCGAAGGGGTAGGCAACAACCAGGGCACCCACGACTAGCCGAAGACACTAAGTCCCACAATGTGAAAGGTGGCAAGCCTATTGCCAACCGGCTACATATCCAATCCCGAGCAACATTTTATTTGTTATTAGGAAATTGGAAATACCATATTTTCTTTTTGTTGCCCGATTCAAACCCAGGACCTCAAGAAGTTAAGTTCGGTCCGTTAGACCACAGAGGCGAACAAAGCAAGAGAGGCAAGGCAGTTAATGTCCTAATAATAAACTTGGATTCAATTACTCCAAGGTCCAATCTTTTATTACCTTTATTACAATACGACACAGACTATACTGTCAACTTTACACTTACTTTAGTCTATGTGTATTAATAACACTGTCAGAGTTTTACGCTGGCAGGTAAGTGAATACGTGTATATTGCAATACTTTATTCGGAAAAATATTATAATTGTTCATTTTGATAAATATTCATACGTAAATTTCATTTCGAACAGCAGTTTAACAAAAAATGAAGCAAACTGTTTTTTCTTATTTTGCATGAATTGTTTTTATAAATGTTTTTCCAGTTGATCGCTTTTGAAGTTATATGCTTCATTTTTGTTATTTTAAGCTGCAATTCGGGATGTCCGTTGTTGCAACATATCTTACCAATTCTAATAAATGATTTTAACTTTTTGAAATTACAGTAATTAAACACATTGCCTTTAGAAGTCGTAGATGTTAACGTACATTGCTTAACTAAAGGGCCACCTTTAGTCAAGTTATCTTAATCGTTTTGAATTAATAAACATGATATATTAAAATGAATATTATCAAGATCTGACTACTGGTTTGCGACTTATCCATACTGACAATACCTAATATACTGTCTGTCTAGTATGCTTTCTAGGTTAAATCTATAGACCGATTTTGATTAAATTTGATATGTATATAGTTATAGATCTAAACCTGACCTGGTTCTTGTTTAAAAATCTATCCCTAAGGAACTGTAATAGGTGAAGAAACATTGAATGGAAATCGTAAATATTGTACCCTCACCATATATCGGCTAAACAGCTAGTACTTATTAATGCATATATTTTCATGTGCTTTCCGGAAAAGGCACGTCTTGGTAATGCAAATGGAGTTAGATTTTTGCAGCATTACTGCGATTTAATATTAAAGAAACTATTACTTTTTCTGACCACATACAAAATAATTAATAAATTTAGTATCTAGTTGTAAAATTAGTAGTATAATTTTATTATGATAAAATACTTGGCGAACTTCGTTTGACACTTTCAGTTTGTGTGAGAAAAATAAAAAAAAATATTATGTATTTTGGTGCCAATAAATGAAAAAATGTTTTTTTCTGTTTTCCTTGCAGTCGCACAAGATAAAAAGTAAAATTGTGTGCCTGAATCGGTTTAGCCGTTGTTAAGATAAAAATAGTGTAACTTATACAGATTTTCTAATATAAACATCACCTGCAACGCTTACAGATAATTTAGTAGCTATGGGACATTCGATATGAAAGAATTTGAAAATTTCAAGGGATTAGTTTATTATGTACTTAGGATGCGCGTTTAAAACTAGTACTGTTATAATTTCTCTTTTAGTAAAACATATTTAAATTTAATTGTCTTCAGCAACTACCTATCTTGCAGAGTTCATTTATGTTCATAACCTATTTTCTACTAAGTGCTATCTATCTAGCATACTAATAACTACACCTCAACAAATCGTCAACCACCTAGTATAGTAGTGCTACTTAAATTATGAGCTTCGGCTATAGACGTCAAGCTTCGTAAATCCGAAAGTATTTTAAGGGTATATCTATAGAGAGTTAATATTACATAACTATTTCGCTTAAATTTAGATTAGGTCAGCCAATTTAAAAATATAAGAATAAAGTGTAAAAACAGTAAAAAGTGTAAAGCCGAAGAGCATAATGTAAATAGTATTACTGTACATACATATTGTTTTATATTGTTGGTTGTGTGTAAGAAATTGCATTTTTGTGTTAAGACCACCGGTTGTACTCTAACGTTAATTTTAAGATCTCATGAATATTTCTTGTTAACAGTGTACAATTAAAAATATTTGAATTTGTATCTCAGTACAGTTATTATGTATCTACATTTTATTTTATATCGTTATTAAGGTTATTAATATTTAGTAGCGTTAATGAGCTTTAACATATTTGGTATCGTTTATAAGCTTTTGTGCATTCGTTATCGTTATTAAGCTTCGACATATTTGGTATAGTTAAACTTCAACGTATTGATCCAGCCTTGATCAACGCTTAGCTGAGTTCACAATACAATAATTTGACAATAAATTAACGTTAATTATCAGTAATAGGCGCATTCCGTCCGATGTTAATTGGATGACGTGAAGCGATAACTAATTCACATTAATGAGATTATCGATGACTGTTTAATACAGAATTGCTGTCCAACTTGCGATAAGCCTTAGTTTTGATTATGAAGTAGATGTGTCTGTGGGACAAATCACTTAACAAATATTCAACATTTCTAATGGTATTTCGTAGAAGATATAAGATTTTGTAGACATTACATATTTCCTGTGGTCGGGATGTTAGGTCAAGTAAAAAAATAGTTAAAATAATTATTTTGTATGAATTGTGCTCTACTACTAATACTACTATTTAATTAAAATACGGGAAAACGTATTTTAATTAAAACCTAGTGTAAGTAATTTACTAAACTGTACTGGCTACCTTATCCTCTAAATTGAAACTGAACAGTGGCAACTGAACTGAACTGAAAATTTGGCGACACAAATAATTAAAGTGGTGAAACAGCAGGTGCAAAAGCGATGCAATCCGTTTACGTCTATATAGAATCCTGTCGCTTAGTCTGTCTAAGTGGCTACACTAGTTGAATAATCTAACAACTTAAATTTCTGGAATATACACGAGCTAGTGATGGGTTCATTAAAAAAGTTATATTTCGGATATGAATTTTGTATCTTTTATCAAACTTTATCATATTTGTAGGTTTTAATAAGTAAAACTATATGGTGCCATTAAAATACTTAAACGTATTTGGTATCATTATTTTAGCTTATTTGTATCAATAATAAGTTCCAACTATTTGTTACAATTTATATACTTAAATGCTTTTAGTATCGTTACTTCTAATTTGTATGGTTAATAAAAACTGTGTTACATTTTTTACTGTTACTGTAATTAAAAGTATTTGGTATCGTTATTGCTGCTTATTTGTTTGGTTAATATTGATCATATTTTGTATCGTTATTAAGTTTCAACATAATATTTGACATCATTAGCAATTCAGCTTTGATCCAGGCGAAACTGAGTTCACAATACAATAATTTGATAATAAATTGATGGTAATTATCAGTAATAGACACATTCCGTCTGATGTTAATTGGATGACCTGAAGCGATAAATAATTCACATTAATATTATAATCGATGATTGGATAACGCAGACAATGCTGTCCAAGCCGTGATAAGCCTTTATAGACTACAGGCCCATGCTAAAAATAGGTGGGTCATATGAACCATCAGGTGATGTATATAGAACGATATAAGCGCATAAAGTAATAAGATTCAGCACTATGCCGTCACCTATAAGCTGTCCAACTGAGTGCAGATGGGAATTGAGAAGTGCAGGTAGAGTGAGTCCATTTTGGTCATTTATTTTTGTACGGCATTGTAATCATTGGATTGGAAGCTGTACTGAAACAGTATGAAACTGATGCCGTACAGAATCAAGTGACCAAATTTAAATTTAATTTAATAAAATACCGGATTTCCGGCACAACATTTTGTACGGCACTACAAGCTTTCTTATTATTTGTCATAGTTCTATCGACGATAGAAATGCCATACAAAAATAAGTGACCAAAACGTGTCACTCTACCTACACTTCTGAATTCTCACCTGCACTCTTTTGGACAGCTTACAGGTGACGGCATAGTGCTGAATCTTATTATTTTATGCTCTTATATCGTCCTATATACATCACCTGGTGGTTCAGATGACCCATCTATTTTTGGCATGGGCCTGTAGTCTATTAATGGTTATAAATAGTCCTGCTTCACTGCTTTGTTCATATTGTGTAACGTCACAGTGTATAACATTGTTTAGTTTCTGTAGTCAGCTATTGGTGTAATTTCGTCATTTTCCCCGTGTTGATTCGGGCTCATTTGCAGAATAGACCATCGGCTTTTCATCCAGGCAGCTCGTAAAAGGTGACCATAGGCTTACCGTCACTAACACCGTGACATCTGACTAGGTAGAATTTCGCAGCGACTCGCTCGAATTGGTACCACTGCCTTATCTTATCTATTCCTGCTGCCATAACGTCAGTGTTTGCCGTTGGCGTATAAGGTAGCTGGTAAACTTACTTTTGCTCGAGACTTAACATCGCAGCCTCAGGTCGGCAACGCACCGTTACCACCTTTGGAGTCTTAAGGCAGATTGACTTTGTTACCATCAGGAAATCCGTTTGCTTATTTGCCTAACAGTAGGCAAAGACACCACCAGCACACCCACGACTAACCGAAACACTAAGTCCCACAATGTGATACGTGATAAGCTAATCGCCAACTGGGCATATATGCAATCCCGAACCACGTTTTTGTATAAGAAAATTTAAAATACGTATTTTCCAGTTTTTTATTGTGTATGTAGAACGTTAAGTAGTGTATCGACTACTAGTAAACTGGAAAACGACAGTGGCGAATACTCACGTAATGACTAAAGGTTCTTCATGCTACTGTTACGTTCGCTTTTAATACTTTTTTATTTTGGTATAGCAGTGTCACAATTAAGTATCACCAGTAGTTGCAATACTTTATTATCAATTAGCCAACTTGCACTCGACACACTCTGGTCTCTGGTAAGGAAACTTGTACTGTACGTTCAAATATTTCTTTACATTTCGGATTTCAAGTTGTTTGGTTAGACGTACGCCCAGCGTGAGTCCCAGACACAGCACCAGCAGCTCCGGTAGCCCAGCCCTTGCGGACTCAGGCTGCAAGGAGGCCGCCTTTCACTTAATCAGGACAGGAAAGTTATTGTATACAAGCCGCCTCCCTCCCTGTTTACCTTTAGTATACCAACACTGCTTAAGCACGTACCCACGCCACTTCACTCAGCGGAAGTAATGCTGAGTGAACCTGGGATTTGTAAATTGGAACCTCCTAAAGAAGGAGGTTCCAATTTACAAATCCTTATTTTTTGTATATTGTTAAATTATAAGAATTTTTATAATTTGTATTAAATAATTAATTTTGCAACCAAATCTTTAATTTGTGATAAAAATCTATTTATTCCTCGAATTGTCTTCTGTCTTCCCGATCAAACAGGGTTTCATGCTGAAAAGCTGACGTGAGCAGGGGACATTCAATTGAGTGTTTTCATCTCTTTTATTTCAAACTACAAAACTTATAACTGGGTAATAAATACGGATAAGCTGCAACATAAAAAGAGAATAAATGAAATCGGGTTTTGCGTTAATAAATTATAGCCCAATTTACATTACGTGCAAAAGTATTTTTTAACATTCCTCGGATACCTTCCAGCAAAATTTCGTTACGATTGGTTCTGTAGATTGAGCGCTAATCGCAGCCTTGACAGACAAATTAATATTTTAAAAAAGCTAAATATTTACCCTGCTGCGCCTTTTAGTGCCTATTTTTGGTATTGGTGTGTCTGTTTTCTTAAATTTATTAAATATATAGAATTTTCTTTTCTAAAGCTATGTTACATCTTATATATAAAATTCAAACAAAACAATGTTAGTTACCGTACTCCTTCGAAACGGCTTCACCGATTCTCATGAAATTTCGTAAGCATATTGAGTAGGTCTGAGAATCGGCCAACATATAAATGATGAGGGTGAGTCACCCTCATCATTTATATGTTGCCCAATGTTTTTACAAAAATCACATTAAAAATATAGCAGAACCTCGTCTGTCGGGTCAGCTAGTCTTATATATAAAATTCTCGTGTCTATATGTTCGTTCCCGTAGTCCTTCAAAACGGTTTGACCGATTCTTATGAAATTTTGTGAGCATATTCAGTACGTCTGAGAATCGGCCAACATCTATTTTTTATACCTTTAACTGACAATTTTTATAATAAAATCACATCAAAAAGTAGCAGAACAACGTCTGCCGGGTCAGCTAGTATTGTATAGATATTATCGTAAAAATCAATGATAGTTTTTCATCATCATTTGATACTATAAACTACCGTTTTCGTTTAAGCGGTAGTTAAAATATATTTATCTTCATGTTATTCTTACTATTCAAAAAACATGATGACATCAAAACGATATAAATTGTACCCTTCGAATAAATTATTAGAAACAATATTAAAATAGCCGGCCGAACATAAAATACTGATCCCTTGGTCCCTCGTATATTCCGAGGTATCCACACGACTTATCCTGTCGGTAATGATATACAGGTTTGATTATTGTAAACCTTAAGGGTTATCAGAAGGGTCCATAAAAGTTCATGATAAAATTATGGTTATTATGAACAGATTTGTATTTATATATTGTAATCGTTGACCCATATCAAAAGCAAACCAGTTTCTTTTGTCAATAACATTTGAACACATGAGAAATACGCCACAAAAGATAACAGAAATTTTGGTAGATGATTTCTGTGTTGTTTTTTTATATAATATTGGAAGGCAACAAGCAGTCAGATTTCCTAATGGAATAAAAAAATCACGCCGCCTAGTCACGATAATTACTATTAATTTATTGTCAAATTATTGTATTGTGAACTCAGTTTCGCGCGGATCAAAGCTGAATTGCTAATGATGCCAAATATGTCGAAATTTAATAACGTTACAAAATATGTTTAATATTAACGATAGCATTAGGCAGAAATAACTATAACAAATAAGTTTAAGTATGGTAACAGTAGAAAAATATAACATAGTTGTTTAAAACAACAAAAAATTAGGATTAACGATATTGAAAACATTTAAGTATGTGAATGATAACAAATAGCTGGAACTTATTAACGATAAAAACGAGCTAAAATAACTGAAATATCGCATCTCTTACAGCCTCTAGATCTAAAAGCTAAATTTAAACCTAGCGGCTGCATCGAACTTTTGCCATTAGTGAACCTAATTTCAATTCGAATCGAGATGTACCAGAACTTGATCACCTGATCATCGATAAATTACCATAGAGCTGGAGTCTAGTAAATTCATTAGGTATCGATATTTCAAACGATATACGGCAGTGTACGATCGAGTTATGCGAATACAGGTACGCATGACCGTATATTGTCTGGCCGATCGAATAATTTGTGGTGTAACCGAGAGATCGATTTAACGGATTTATTCAACCGCATACAACCCTTTCGCATTGCACTGGATTGAGGATTTGAGAGGAAATATTGTTGGATTTAGGGTGGATAATCTGTGATAGTAATTCGTTCCTCGCATTATTAACTGTCCTAACTCATTAATTCGTCGATTTGAGTTGGGACTTAGGACTAAAAATATCTTCTTGAATTCGTTATCTATGATTTTCTCTAACTCACGTAATTGTACGATCATTGATTCTCGACTTGTTGACATTTCTGTAAAGTATAACTAGAAACTTAATTTAAAATGACCAAACTGAAAAAGCGTGGCTTCTGGAAATTGTCTAAACTGAGATAGGACAGTTAGTCATGCGAGGGACGAATTATTAGTCTGAACCATTGCTAAAACTGTAAAATGTCGTCAATCGTCTGTATATTTAAATATGAGTCTGTATTTCTTCAGTTGTAAATATCAGTTTAAGAATAAAATGTGGCACTTTTCTTAAGCCCGACGGAAAAAGGAGTATTATCAACAGTGACACACATGTATGTGTTTGTATCTGTCTGTGGTATCATAACTCCTAAATAAATACATTTATGTATAATTTGTATTGATCGATACACTAATGAAGCCTTACTTTAAGCCTTAATTTAGCTTTTTTTAGTATGTGCGTGCGCGCATGTGCCTGTGTGTGTATATGGGTGTGCTTATCTGTTTGTCTATGGAATCCTAACCCCTAAACGAAATACCCAATATGATCCAGATTTTTTGTTTGAAAGCTGATATGACTGAGATGGTTCTTAGCAATGTTACAGATAGGTTTTATGGGAATTATTAAGGAACTGTATTATAATAAAGAAGCAACAAAATTGAATTTTACTAACCAAGTATTTTAATTAAATTGCAAACTGTTTTAATTTTACAATAATTTAAAAGTATATCGTCTTTTTGAAATAATCACAACTCCGTTAAAGGTATGTTAATTAAATAAGTAAACATAGACACATATACATAACTTTACGCCAATTGTATTCGAGGTAGGCTGAGGTACCAAGTGCCAAACCTCACCATCCTGACAGACCTGCTTCGCTTCCTCCACTTTCATTACCCTGTTCATACAATCACGCTAGTTTTGGAGACTCTTGACATAAAATTCGGATAACACCCAAGCGATATGATCGTGGAAAGCATACACAAAAGGATTTTTTATTTTAGACAGGGCGAGTACTAAAAGTGCTTCAATTAAATTTTGATGAATTTGAAAGAGAAAAAATTTGCTCCAGACATGATTTGAACCTGTAACCTTTCGTCTCAAGGCGATTAATGCTCTAACTATTTCTGCTACTGAGGATTCAATTCCCGTGGCGAAATTTTTAATTACTTTATTTACTATTAACGCGGGTAGTTATATCCAATCGATACACCATGAGTACCTAGGTACTAAATGAGTTCATCTTTAATAAAGATGAAATTCACATTTATAGCGGCCATAACTTTCGTTTCTCTCAAGGCGAAGGCTTGCTATCTGGGCGAAATTTTTCTTTCTTTCAAATTTATAGAAATACTAGCTGACCCAGCAAACTTCGTATCGCTTGACATTAATGCTTCGACAGTAGCGCAGTCTGTCGGATCCGATGTGAAACATTCCAAAATCAACAACGACTTATTCTTAAAAAATTAATTAAAAAAACATTTTCGAGGAGACCAAATTGTGAATTTAAACCGGTTTGTTCCACATTCGTCCTACAAAATTTCGTCCCATGTCAGAAATCCGTGTACGTCCTACGTTTTATTCCCGTTTGGTCCTAAAAAATGAATTTCTACTTATTATTATAGCTTCGTTCCGATTCGCCCCACATTTTATGCTTGTTTCGCCTCGTTCGTTTTTGTTAACAATTTTAAGTAAGGTCAGAAACAAAAATGTTATTTTCTCTTCTCTAGAATTATTATTAAACGACGTTAAACAAGATAACCATTATCAATATGAAGCACCGCATAGTAGATCTAAATTTAGTTAAAGAAACTGATTAAATAAATTATTTTTTATGCAAGCCATCGCGCTTCACACAAAAAAAGTGTTGATTGGAAGGACTTTTTTATATTTCAATAATTTTCTACGGCTCAATAAACTTAAATAAGTTTTTAGCAGCGACAGTATTTATCTCCATTACTTAAATTAGATAATAATCTACGCACCGTTTCATAGATATTAAACGGTGCGTAGATTGAAGAGTACAGTCCATATTAAATGGATGGATTAAATTTCTTTAGTAAAACCTTGATATCTTTTTTTTTATTTCTTTGACATCTTTAAATTGATATTCTTTACATTTTTAAATTTTTGATTACGCTTTAATTTTGCCATTGATTTAACAGTTTTGTAATCTTTTTTTATGTCACCTCTGCTCATTGTTTTGTAAAGATATATTAGATACCTAGACATATTTACTTAGTTATTAGCTGTTGTAATTGATAAAACTGATCTGTGATTCATATGAGACTTTTAAAATAAAATATATTTTTTGATTTTTGTGTGGTTTTATTAGAATAACTAATATATTCAAATATTTTGTCTTTAAGATATTTTAATCTAATAACTCCTTTAGAAATTACACAAAAAACAGCAAACTTGATACATACCTACTTGATTATTTTATTATAAAAAGTAAACTGATAATTCAGAAGTGACGACGTACGTACTTGAAAAATGTATTTATTTGTAAACGGTACTTTTAGGACCTTTTGTAATGCAGGACGAAACAGGAAAGATTTTGAATGTGAGGCGAATAAGGAAATTTATGGAATTTGGGACGAAAGGCTAGGGCGAATGAGGAACAAACCTTTAAACCATTCTCAAATTCCCTTGAACACGCACGAAAAATTTCATTAACATCGGTCCAGCCGTCTAGAAGGAGTTCAGTGACATTCTGACTCACAGAAGAATTATATATGTAAAGATACCAGTGTTTAAATTATTTATAAGCATAAGGTGATTAGCAATTTTACTCTTCGTTCGTTTTGTAAAAGAATTGAAATTTCAGTAAAATTTAAAACAAGGGAAGTGGAAGTTTGTTGTAACGATTAGTCTAAGTTATTACCCATGCCTTGATATTGCTGTTTCTATATTATTAGTATTTGATAAAAATCCTAAACTTAATCCTTTGAATGTTAACTAGCCGATCCGGCGAACTTTGTCTGTATAGAAAAAATAAGGTATTGTTTTCCCATTTTTCCGATTTTTATCTTTAAAAAACCTTCTCCTGATAACATTCCATATAACAATGAAAAAATAGCAAAATCGGTTCATGATTTTAATCGTAATGCGACGACCACGCGAAACAGGAATTTATTACGACCTCTTTACCTATTCCTGCCGCCATAACGTCAGTGCTTGCTACGACGTGTTCCGGTTCGGAGGGTAAGGTAGCCGACAAGCTCGAGTTTGCTCGAGGCCTAACATCCCGGTTGCAGTTTGGCAACACATCATTAGGACCTTTGGTGTCTCTAGGCGGCGTGAATTTCTTAACATCAGAAAATGAAATTGCTTGATTCCAATATCAGAAAAAAATGGATAAATTTTAGAGATATGCACATACACATTGTAACCTATTTATCCATTATACTTTACCCACAATGTTTTGGCCAATATTTTGATATTTGTTCATATACACACATTTAGATTTTCATCAGAATATATAATTTAGCCAACAGCACGAAGAACATTTTTCTTTGTTTCAAAACCAGTTTCAGAAAAAAACTCACAAAATATGACCCAATAAGCCACATTCTCCCATAAACATGTTCCATCTCTAGCAAGAATAATAAATGTTTTAGCGATTCACGTTTTTATAATAAATAATTACATGATATTTGCTGAATCTCCCAAAAAATATCCCCCAGGACGAAAGAAAAATTACCGCCCGCCATTACAATTTATTTATAAACATGTACCCCTTGTAGGGATGTTTCATATTAATGGTGGTTGTTTCTTTTTTTGAGGTAAAATATTGTTTTATCTTGTGGATTTTTTTATTACTTTAGTTATTTTAATATTTGATCACAGAAATTACAAAAATGATAAACGTGTTTTATTATCATAAAACTTACGTCATTATTGTTTTATTCATTTAAATTGGCTCAACACTTTTATCAAAATCTGACATAAGCAAAACTAAAACTAAAAAAATCATGAAACTTAAAAAAAGTATCTTTACATCCCCGAAGAGGAAGGCAGAATCGCATCCAGGGCACCCACTACTAGCCGAAGACACTAATTCCCACAATGTGATAGGTGGCAAGCCTACCGCAGACCGGGCACAAATCCAATCCCAAGCAACATTTTTTATTAAAAAATTGGAAAAACCACGTTTTCTTTTTGTTGACCGACCCGGGAATCGAGCCCGGGACCTCCTGAAGTCAAGTCCAACACCTGGACCGCTAGACCACAGAGGCGACCATGAAACTTACGAATCCCAATCACACGAGTTTTCTGAAAAAATATCTATTACAAGATATGTCAATGAAATACAAAAGAAAACAAAGACAAAAAATGTGGGCTATGACATAATAAAAATAAAAGTATCAAAATAAAATAAAAAAAATAAACAAAAAAAACATAATAGTTAATGTTTGTAATTTTAATCAAGTTTTGAGATAAAACATTTACCACCTGTTTTTGGCTCATTTCCAAATAGGCTTTCTTATTTTATGTCAACACCGGAGCCGCGATGCTGGTTTTCGATTTTCTAGGATATTCTTTATCTTTTGTTTCCATTTGACCTGTTTATTATATTTTACTCTACACGACGCCCGGTTATTGAAGTTTAAGACGTATGGCAAATTTCAATAACTTACGATGTCCTATTAATAAACACAGAGTAAAGAACGCCAAGGTACTACACAAGGTATTGGTATTATAATCTTTATTACAATATGATACAGACTATAATATCAACTTAATTTTACTCCTTCGTTAGTCCATGTTTATTAATAAGACGGACGGAGATTAAATTTTCACCACATTATTCACAAACATTGATCAAAATACTCCAAAGGTCAAGCTGGTACTATTCTTTAAAACACTTTGATGCAGATAGTCTGCATCATGATAGTATCAACCTAAGTTTACTCAAGTCTTTGCTTATTAATAAGACTACTATTGTCTTATTATTAAATATAAACTAAAGTACTCCAAGGTTCAACCTTGTATTAGATATACTATTTATTAAACTGTGACACAGAGTACAGACTATAGTAAAAACCTAATTTACTTTTAACTTAGCTTTTTAATAATAACACGGCTGTAGTCGAGTAAGCATGACACATTTTTTGAGGTTTAGTGTTGCCGTTGACATGACATCTCGGGTTCGGCTCCTGGACCATTGAAATGTGTTTTTGACACTTATCAGGCAATCACGGTTATTTTTTAATTATTAACAAAAATAACTTAGCAATAAAATTGTAGTAGGTCTATCTCTTACTGTAGATAGGCTATTGAAATCCATAGTTTATCAGAACGAAAAGTACAGTAAGTAACGCAAATATCTGACGCCTACTTTTATCGTTGTATTCATACATTAATTTTCAACTATTTGTAGTATTAATGTACCTATTTATTATTTCCACTGTACACGTTCCGGTGCAATCATTATTCCAAATGGCATGGCATTATTGTTTGGCTATCAGACACGCTCTAGCAGTTTCAATACATACATTTGCCTAAATAAACCAAAATTGAGTTTATAGATTTGGTTACGTTCATAAACTATCAAGGAAACAAATCAATCTGAATGTACTGTAATAGTGACGTTGATTTGATTTACAAACAGACCGATACTGTCATTTAATAGTCAATAATAATATTACGTGCCAAGGTTCAATTTGGACAACAAAGTGCCATTTATAAATTAATTGCTTTATTATGTCATTTATCATGTTATAGATAAAAACAAAGACACTTTTATCACAACAATTCAAATAAAACGTAACCAGGTACAATCACTACACATACTAATCGACGAAACAAAACAAATAAGCTGTAACACTACACTAATTTTCTATGTCATGCAATAGCTCTTCGCTTGTCTTAAATTACAATCGTTATAATGAATAGAATTATTTATCGGAATGTAGTAACATAATTGTTACTGGAATATGGCCTATACTGCACTGGAATTTAATGATCGTTTAATTATTGAAACTTAAATGTATCACAAATTAATATAACCGGATGTTATAAGAAAGGCGAGAATAATGCGTTAATGGTTCTTGTTCTTAACCAGCTACCCTTTAACACAACAGAACAACAAAAACAAAACAACAAAGCAACAACAGGAGATTTAAAAATCCAGAAACTTGAAACTAAGTACTTACGCGATAGTGCTAGTAAGTAGTATTTTTATGAGAAAGGTCAGTGAATAAGCACACGCCTCTTCTGACGGGAAGAATCAATCGTAGCTAATAGGCAACGTAGATATTACAGACCTTTGTAAAATCTATAAATGAGAAAGGAGAACTTTCAGGGACAAGAAACCTGAATTATAAAGAAATTGGAACGGAAAAATGCCATGAAAAGAATAAAGGAGCTTGCCGATCTGTGCACATACAATAAACTAACGTGATTAGAAAAAAAGCAAAATATTGTTGTTCCGGCCAAGTCTCGCACAACGAAGGGGTGATCCTTTAAGGTACGAGATGAAAATGTCAAGACCGAACCGTAATTATACGTTGAGAGATTGGTTTAAATTCTAACGTCGTGATTGGACGAAATTTATGCTTGCACGTGATTGGTCGGATACGGGTACTACGAGAAGAACAAGAAGAAAGAGAAACGCGGGAAGAACCTCTGCAAGAATACTGGAAGAATGCAGTAAAAAAAAATAATTGTTAGTTAAGGAAAGGTGCAAATATAGAAACATGACAGTCGTTTTGGATTATGAGATCAAGCTCACAAAAATAAATTTGATCGAGTTATTTATCATTTCATGATGAAGGGATATTATATCTCGGCAAAAACGTGAAGCTGAAAATTTCAAGATGTTTTATCAAACTCGGTCAAATACAATAGGAAACAAGACAAAGTACCAAAGGTCAAATACAAGAGGAAATAGGACAAAAAAACAAAGGTATGGCTTATAAGTCGCACGTTTGAACGCACGCACAAGTTGACAGAAAACAAAATATAGTTAGAACAACCGCGAACTTTTTTTATACACTTAAGGCGTGCGAAGTTTTTGAGGGACGTGAATAAGGAACTCTTTTGTTAAAGTGTAAAGTTGTGAGGTATCTATTGTTGGTTCCGGTGAGTGTTCGTCACTTGTTTTTGTCGAGTTTCGTCAAAAGTTTCTTGTTCCAATAAAGTTAACAGTTTGTATTCTTAAATTGCTAATTAGAGTTATTTATTCTTTCCGAAATGAACAAGTTGAATCAAATTTAAGTCTCTTATCGCCTATTCGATCTAATGATCTGGAGTTAGCGTTGACTGTGTGAGATCCTGGGTTGGATTCCTAGCTCGGATAACTTTTTTAAAATTTTAATAGGTAGGCCACATATCACATTGTGGGACTTACCATCCGTTAATCATGATTGCCTTGGTTGTACTTCTGCATATTTCGAATGCGGATATGAATATGCTTTTTTGAATGTAATTGAATTTCTATTTTTTTTGGTCAACCATAATTTTAGAACGACTTGAGTGATATCTTCTTACAGCACGCAGCTGTCCTGGTAGTATGACCTAACCGTGGGTCATAGACACCATATATATTATAGGTGCGACGCAGTCCTGTGACTGGAATATGGTGCCTGTTGTCGTACCTTCACGTACGAACCCACGTACCAGAAAGTGCTACCTTACCTTCTCTAACGAAACATAACAGTGTCATTATGGCGACAGGATTAGGTAAATATCTCTACTCGGGCAACTTGCTGCAAAGCACTCTACTAATAGTAAACTTGTAGGTAATGACACATGTTTAAATCTAAAATTAGTCTTCTCTTACGAGCTGCCAGAGCTCACTGATGCCAGGGCTGATGTTCACTTATTAGAGGGATTCAGAGCAATACGGAAACATGTATTAATTTTTTGCATTTTAAACACAGTTTAATTGTCTCGACCGCCTCGAGTGGCTAGCGTACACGCCTAAATACACCGAGCAACCGCGAGGCTCGGGTTTGATTCCCGACGGGAGCAGGCATTTGTGTGATGAACATTTAAATATCTGCGTTTCCAGGCCTGGGCGTTATTAAATTTATTCTGGTATCTGTTTATGTACTTCTATGTATTAGTATCTTCGACTAACACCCATAAAACAAACATATAATTTGCTTACTTTGGAGTTAAATTCAATTTGTATAGCATGTCCAGTTTTTTTTATATCGGGTTAAAAAATCTGTATACTTTTAAACAAATTGGAAGTTTTTAGAAACATTAACAACTGTTTAATCGTGTTCTGGTTTCATTGTTGACGGTATCATGATCTTTGCAACTACCGATCAGTAGTAAGAACAGTATGTTTAGTTAATAGTTACTGTTATAGAAATAAATATTCAACATAGCCACAAGTTGTGAAACATGTGTGCAACAATAATTTATGTAGCAGTTGTTGTACATGACATATACAACCTCCGTCAAGTTTATCTCGTTAGGGGGAGCAGGTGTCATCTCATGGGGCTTAATTAGAATTACACCGTAATTGATTTACCCTAATATTTTGTCGTGTTAATCACATGTTTGGGATTTATTCGTTTATAATTGAATTTGTAAATAAAAAGGATTTTAGTCATTCTCATAATATATAAGATGAATATGTTTATTTTTTCATGTTTTAGATAAAAATTTTAATTGATATTGCTATATTATTGGTTGCTTATGTGGTCCAGCGGTTTAGGTGTTGGACTTGACTGCATGAGGTCCCGGGTTCGAATCCCGGGTCGGGCAACAAAAAAAAATTGGGGTTTTCCAATTTTCTAATAAAAAAATGTTGCTCGGGATTGGAAATGTGCCCGGTTGGCGATAGGCTTGCCACCTATTTATTACATTGGGGGACTTAGTGTCTTCGGCTAGTCGTGGGTGCCCTGGTTGTGCCTCTGCCTACCTCTTCGGGGATATGGGCGTAAAGATACTTTTTTTTAAATATTAATTGCAACCGCGATAAGAATTTATGAATTTAATTAAATTAAATTTTGTACATTTATGTGGTTGAACTAGTTTTTTATGAAATTGTACACAGATATGATTTTATGTAACAATTCAGTCAGACATTTAATATTGTCAAGTAAATAATGTTTGAGATTGAGATTGATTTAGTTGTGAATTAATTTGAAAATAAAGGACATTAAATAAATAAATATCCCTGGACAAATTTCACAAATTGAACCTAGCCCCAAAGTAAGCAAATTATATACTTGTGTTATGGGTGTTAGTCAACGATACTATTACATAGGGCTACCTTACCCTCCGAACCGGAACACGTCATGACGTTACGGCGGCAGGAATAGGTAAGGCGGTGGTACCAATCCGGGTGAGTCGCTGCGAAACTCTACCACCTAGTCAGGTGTCACGGTGTTAGTGACAGTAAGCATTCGCTCGCCTTTTACGAGCTGCCTGGCAGGAAGATAGATAGGTTTATTCTTCAAAGGAGCCCTGACCAAGCTTATAAGTATTATATATAATGTATTTGATATTATAAACTCGCGCATATTACAGGTAAACTACAACCTCTTGAAACTTTAAATGAATCTTATCATTAGAGAATGATTTTTATAAAACTTTGATAGTGCAAATTTAATATATTTTTACTATATATCGCAGTTATTTGTAGGTGAGACAAAATTTAACTTGGACCTTCAGGTAACTTATTTGCTCTATTGTCTCCGTTTTCATGAAAAAGTCTCAAGATGGATCTTGAAAAATCCTTCACTGGGACAAGCTCAAATTCCGATCTGCTTATTCCACATACCATCGTGGTGATATTTATTTTATGACAAAATCAGGCTTGTTCTTCATAAAACAGAGATGATAACAAAAACGCTATTTCAAAGACTGTTTTATTGCTTTCCTTGGAATGAAAAAGTCGTAAAGATATGTCAAAACATTATTTAAGAACAATAAATCTGCAAATAATCAACTTCAATATTAAGACATTTAACTAAAATATTAGCCTTTTACCCATACTAACATTTTTGAAAGTATATTTGTTAATATGTTCTAAAGAAGGACGGATAAATGTTATCGATATATTATTATATTAATACAGTATGTTGATTCCCTATCAATAGGCTAGGCTAGGCTAATAGGCTACTTTTTAACCTAATATGTTCCTGAGGAAGTTGCATAACTTTAACACCTGGAAGAGGCTACTTAAGAATTAATTCTCTTGGACCGAAAAAAAAGTATGTAAATATACAGTCATTAAATTTTTTTTCTAGTTTTCGCCATGTTAATCCAGGTCGGCTAAAAAAAATTAACGATCTGCCTCTTTCCAGGCAGCTCATAAGAGGCAGTGCTGGTAAAGATATAAGTCATCACTACCAAGACCACTTGTATAGAGTACTGGTGTGTACTAGGCATCCACTACCTTACCTATTCCTGCCGCCATAATGACTCTGTCATGTTTCAGCCCGGAGGGGACGGGACAGCGACGCACCTCTAACATCTATGGTGTATATATGCCACTGTTACCTCTTACCTTCAGTATAGCCGTGTGCTCTCCTCGCACATAAAAAAACATATAAAAAACATAGTGGACTTGATAAAAAAATGTGTCCTAATTTTGTATACTCTGTAGAAAATCTGAAAGAAGTTTATTTTCTGATAAACCCTAGAAGCGATCAAACGGAACTAAATAGTTTCTGGTCGAGTGCTAATATTTATATCAATAAGAAAGTTACTTTAGCATATGTAATGTCTATATAAGTCAATCTTATATAAAAACTCTAATAAAACGCCTCTGTAGTCTAGCCGTTTGGTATAGGTATAATGTAATATATATTTGACTCTATGAGGTTTCGGGTTCGGCCTTGGGTCACGCAACAAAAGAAGTGCTTTTTTTAAAAATGCGTATGTTTGTAAAGTCGTGTTTGTTTCACTATTTATAACTCAAGAACGGCTGAATAGATTTGGTAGAAAATTAACTTTTGTCCAGTTCGACTGAGAAAAAACGAGGAAAAAAACATTAAAAAATTTCCAGTATAAACTAAATGGACGGAACGAAATTTGTTCAAACAGCTAGTTTTCTAATAAAAACAAAGTTGCCCAGGATTGGATATGTGCCCGGTTGGCGGTAGACAGGTTTTGACACCTATGACATAGTGGGACCGAATGTTTTTTTTGGCTAGTCGTGGGTGCCCTGGCTATACCTCTGCCTTTCTTTTCGGGTAATACGGCCGTGAAGATACTTACTTACTCAAATAAAATGAGGAACAGTAATAAAAATTATAGATATGTTGCGGGGAAGGAGAGTTCTGCGACGACTAGTCCGATTGATACTGGTGCCGGCTATCTACAGGCAGTTTTTGATTCTTGTTTAGGTTAACACTATAAAAAGAGAGTAAAATGTTATTAAGAACAAAAGAGTTTTTTTTTGATAATGGAAGGCAAATAAGCAGACGGATGTCACGATGGTAAGAAATTCACACCCCCTAGAAACACCAAAGATCGTAATGGTGAATTGCCAACCTGTGGCCTGGATGTTAGGCCTCTAGCAAAAATAAGTTTACCTGCTAATTTACCCTCCAAACCGGAACTCGTCAACGGCATGCATTACAAGTTATGACGGCAGGAATAAATAGGACATTAGTACCAATTCGGGCTAGGCGCTACCAAACTCTACCACCTGCAAGGATGTCATGCTGTTAGTAACGGTAAGCCTAGGCTCGCCTTTTACGAGCTGCCTAGCAGGAAGGCAGATGGTCTATTCTGCAAAAGATCTCGGACCAACACAGGAAAAGATGAAATGTATGTTGTACTTTTTAACATCTTTCTTTTCCATAAAGTCGTCTGTTTTTGAATTTTACGCGATTACTCCAAAGATTCTTGACTGAGTGAGATAGTGATAATCTCAACTTAAATCGAATGATGATTTGTTACTTTAAGACTTTTTTAGTATCTTCACGCCTATATCCCCGAAGAGATAGGCAGAGGCACAACCAGGGCACCCACGACTAGCCGAAGATACTAAGTCCCATAATGTGGTAGGTGGCAAGCCTATCGCCAACCGGACACGTTTCCAATCCCGACCAACATTTTTTTTTATTAGAAAATTGGAATAATCCAATTTTCTTTTTTGTTGGCTGACCCGGGATTCGAACGCGAGACCTCATGCAGTCAAGTCCAACACCCGGACCGCTCGACCACAGAGGCGATTATACTTTTTTAGAAAGACAAAATATCACCATAAATCTAATACCTGCGACATTCGCCTTACGTTAGCGACAGTCTGACAATAAAACACTGATAACATGATGATCTACTACTAACTAAGTTTAAACGTAAAAAAAATTTTAGTATTTTGTGGAAATTGTTGATAATGCTTTATTCTTTTTTTTACAGGTAAGCTAAAGATTGCGTCATAGAATGAAAGATTCTGGATAAAATGTTTCATCAATGTTTGGACCACAGATTATAATACCACATTAGTCAAATAAGAATACATAGAAGGTAAGTTACTCTTTCTTAGTATTTGAATAATATTCTGAATAGTAATGAATTTTTCTTTGAATAATAATGGCACCGCAGGTATTATAGGTTAGTAGATATCCTATCACCGTATTAGGCTTAATGTATCTAAGTATATAGTGTACAAGCAATTCGAAATTATAAATTTGTTAAAAAGACGATACCTTCCATAAAAAAAGTAAAATGACGATAAAATAATTTAATATCAAAGGAACTCCAACCGAACATCTAAAACCAAATTGATGCGTTTTTATTATGAATTCCACAAAGTAGATAAAAGGTATCCTTGATAGCCGTTCAATTTATAAAAAGGATCAAAGTTATTATTTATAGCGAGAATCGATGAGTAATAAATTGCCTTTGTAATTTCTAGGTAAAAAGTTTTGGTGGAGGCAAAATGGATAATCCTCTTTAATCTAACGCAGACTTATAGTTTCATTATTTTATCGGAGTTGCTATGGCTTGCTGATTTTAGTTTCATATTTTATTTTTACAAGGGCTTCATTC
>NJDD01007075.1:130629-150386 GCA_002245505.1 Calephelis nemesis
CATTTGTCCAAATACAAGATAAACAAGCGTGCTGATAACACACAACCCTGCTTGACGCCAATATTAACATGAAACCACGGCGATATGTCGCCATCCACCCGCACGCATGCTTTACAGTCTAAATACATTGACTGCACCGCACGCAGCAGGGACCCGACTATCCCATAATCGGGCAAAATGTCCCAAAGCTCCTTACGTACAACCCTATCAAACGCTTTTTCGAGATCCACAAAACCACAAAAAACCCTCTGATCCACAGCCAGATGCTTCTCTACAATGTTGCGGAGCGAAAACACTTGATCCGTACATCCTCTTCCAGACCTGGAACCGCCTTGAGCCTACCACAATATTCCATCGGACATCCCTTGCATCCTCCTTTTAAATCCTCCTCCAATCTGACGTCTTA
Source organism: Calephelis nemesis (assembly GCA_002245505.1). Lineage (NCBI taxonomy): Eukaryota > Metazoa > Arthropoda > Insecta > Lepidoptera > Riodinidae > Calephelis > Calephelis nemesis. The sequence continues at coordinate 131,036 of NJDD01007075.1, forward strand.
CGAATCTGAAGCGAGTTTAGAAGTTTTACCCATTCCAAAAAAAGTGCGCAATGCCGCTATAGAAGTTTTTAACTTCAATAACCCAGCTTCATCTACAAACTAAACCGACAACCCACAAATTTAAATCTCAGTGTATCCGTACATCTATCAAACAGAGTGGTTGCTTCCTGTAAAAGCATTAATCATTTTTGTTGGTCACACGGATACCATTATTGATTGTGATGATGAAAGCACTATTAAAACAATCGATGCATTATTTTGCCATGTAGGGAATACAAAGAGGAACGATAATTTGAGATTTGGAACCTTCCATAAATTTCTAGCAATAGGGAGCAGATTTACCATGTCGTTTGGAATTCCTAAATTGTCTGCGTATTCACGATCCGCTTTGTTCGCTTCAGCTTTAATAAAATGTCAAGTGAATTACACTTTCATTTAGTTATTCCCGTGGCTTCACTTGCTTTTTAAGGTTTATTCTCTTATCCATAGGAACTAATTGAGCTAACATAATAGCGCTATTAGTGGTGATTCTAGTAGTAGTAGCCCCTTTCCACAGTGTGGCGACGCACCTTAAACATCTGTGGTGTCTTTAGGCTGCGGTTATCTCTAACCATCGGGGGAGTGTTGAGTGATGGCCACGTGCTTGTTCACTGTATTTTGTTATAAATATAAATCAATTACATATGTTATTTATTATTTTGTGTTATTAATTTCATGCGGCAGTTATAACAAATACAAGAAAAAAATCATGTATGAAATTGTAAAATGTATTAACACCCGAAAGGTCTAATTAGAATAAGCAGATTTTTTATAAGTATATTTTTTTGGCTTAAAAGATAAAATATACGTTATTAAAATTTTTTTTGTAGATAATTGTTTAATAATCTAAGTCATAATTGTTTGGGAATACCGCCCTCGGTAACTGATTCCACAATGATGTTGTGCGAAGTAAAAAATATCTTCGGAATCGCACAATTGTAGATCGCCACGCATCAAGATGGTGGGCATGATACTTTAAACTCTGTCGCGAAATCCGAAGATGGAAATCAGCGGCTGAAATTAAGCCAAACAACTCCTCAGAACATTCCCCGTGATAGATGCGGTAGAAAACAAAAATTGAAAGGAATTGAGAAGTTCCCTTTAGCGTCCAGTGAATTTAAAAATTCACAAGATTCACAACACATTAGCCGTCAATTCTCCCTTTCTTCTTTCCTTTCATTTTTAATGTTGGATGTAAAGAATAATATGTTTAGTTGTTCTTCGCCGCACATAAAACAAGAAGATAGAAATCTGAATAAAATCACAATAACAGTTCTAGAAAAATACTATCAACGAAAATTTACATTGAAAATAAAGTGAGTAGATTTTTCCTCAGACTCCTTGTGAAGAAAATTTCCAAATTTCTATTTTGATGTGTGTTGTAACATCAAAATATGTTATTAGATGAACCCATTTCTATTTTTTTTGTTTCAAAGCCAATGTGCCTGTTTAAATTTGATTAAGATCTAAGAAATTATTTTAAAGGAAAAATTAAGTGTGTTTCAAGTTTGCTTTGATGACATGGCGTCAACTTACATTTAATCTTTCATTAGGTTACAATTTTCCATGAAAAATGTTGATTTTATAACTGATTAAAAGATAATTGACCTCGCTGAGCGCTGTATGTAAATTGTCGGCAACCATAAAGTATTAAATCATCCCTCTTTAAATCGTCGCCTTTGTAGTTTTGTAGTGTGGTGTTAGACCTAAGCTGTATGAGGTCTTAGCTTCGACCCCAGGGTTATCTAACAAAAAAAATGTGTAAAGAAACATATTTCTAATAAAAAACATGTTTTCCCGGGATTGTATCCGATTGGTAGTAGGTTTGCCACCTGTCACATTGACGCATTCGGTTTATCAGTTTAGTCGGTTAGTCGTGGGCACCTGGTTATACCTCTGCCTACTACTTTGGAGAAACGGGCGTAAAGAAACTCTCTTTAAATGAAATTCCTTTTTTAAAGTTACCCTCATATATTTAGTTTTTGTCGTGTGTATCGTTTTATAAGCAGCGTGTATGGTAGTTTATTTTTATTTTCATAAAACTGCTTTTTCCACCTGAATTGTGCCTTTTAAATTATTAAGAGCAGACCCGATTGACTGTTTGCTGACTTGCCTGACCAAAATCTTATTTTTATTTTGATGTAGTATGAAGCTCAAAAAATTTAAAACAAATGCATCTATGGGGATTTAATAAGTCATAAATATATTTTTGCTGCAAACGCTTATCATGGACCAAATTGTTCACCTGTGTGCTATTGGATACAATCATCGAATAAAAATATAATTCCACTCAGTTGTATTTATGCATGAAGTCACTGGACGATCGCAATTAATATTTATCACACCGACTGATATATTCCTATCTAGGAGTCTAGCAAGAACGTTTTTCATTTTCGAATTAAATCGAAAGCCAGAGCTGGACCTTAAAGTGATCAGAGATACAATTTTGGAATTAGTATTTTTTGTCGAATACTTGGTGATGTTTGATGCAAGACTTTAGGAAATCGTAGAATATATCATTATTATATAAATGTAATTAAACTGCTAAAAGCAACTCCAAATATTTTTGTAAGGTGGTTTCACATAAATTTTATGACCATTCGTACTAGTACTCGTAGTTTTGAGTTAATAATGCACGCATTTTTTTAAATATTTAAGTAATTAATCAGACAAACTATATGCAGAAAAAACGTATGCATTATTAAGTATTACTCAGAAACCACTACTTAAATCTTGATAAAATGAATATGCGACCGCTTCTGATTCCTAATTTACCTTTCCAACAAATAATTTTTAAAATCGGTTCGCATTTGGCCGAGTAATTGCGTAACGAAATTACAGAAAAATAAATAAAGGAACGTACTGGCCAGTTCGAACCTTTTTTTAATGTAGGTAGATAAAAAGAGACGTACTATGTAGATACAAGATGTGTAAAGAAAAATAATCGATTTTTCTTTTCTAGGGCACTATCTGCCTCAGGTACCTAAAGTCCTAAGTTACATTCGTTTGGAGATTATCACGACGAACTAATCGAAAGCGAACGTGATCATGATAGGCCTACTGAATAATTCGCAGGCGATATTTTTCCGAACATTTCCGTGTCGCAAATTGCCATCAATCATACCGGATGTCGATTAAGGATTTCGATGTATCACATTCGGGAAAATATGGCTAATTACTTTACTTTTTCTATTTGTTTCATTTATTTTTTACTAAGTGCAAAAATATATCTTTGATTAATGATAAAATGGGTGAAAATTTACGATAACCTTATTCACGGTAACAATTCACTATTCGACACAAAATTTTCTTCTTATATATAGTTATTTATATATGTCGACTAAAGATATTAGTATAAATGTCCCTCTAACCCCATTTTAATTATATTATTAGTCGCCTCTGTGGTCTAGCGGTTCAGTTGTTGAACTTGACTGGCTGAAGTCTCGGGTTCAATCACGGGTCGGGCAACAAAAATAAAATTGGGTTTTTCCAATTTTCTAGTAAAAAGCGTTGCTCGGGATTGGATATGTGCCCGGTTGGCGATATGCTTTCCACCTATCACATTGTGGAACTTAGTGTATTCGGCTAGTCGTGGGTGCCTAGTTATGCCACTGCCTACCTCTTTGGCCATATGGGCATGAAGACACTTTTTTTTTTACTTTTTTTATTAACAGTCGACTTAACTGAAAATGTCACGTAAATGCTAAATAGAATATGACGTCATATGGACGTGATAAACTTCTTACCCTTCTGTCGAACCTACTTTGATAAAGAATAAACTTTCCTTAAAAATTATTTTACTGTTGTATAAATCATTTAAAAACTTAACTATATATTTAAGTAGCCCTCACATTTACTTTTTTTAATTCAAACAGTTCATTTTAATTATGAATACTTTAAACTATTGTCGGAGTTAAAGTTGAAAATAAGTTTTAAAATAATTATTTTCTGTGGCCTGTTGTCACGAAATAACCGTCTTTGTATAAAAAAAGTATCTTCACGCCCATATCCTAAAGTGGTAGGCAGACGCACATCCAGGGCACCCACGACTAACCGAAGACACTAAGTCCCACAATGTAATAGGTGGCAAGCCTATCGCCATCCGGGCACATTTCCAATCCCGACCAACATTTTTTTTTATTAGAAAATTGGAAGAAAATTGTATAAATAAATGAATCCCCATTTCGCGTAGTCATCTTATCACACCTGAACGGGTGAACCGATTTTTTTAATACTCTTTTTGTTTTTATTTCCGCCTCGTTTGTCGAGTGGCTAGCGTACACGTCTAACTGCACCGATCAACCGCGAGGCTCGAATTCGATTCCCGACGGGGGTAGGCATTTGTGTGACGAACATTTAGATGTTCGCATTTCCGGGTCTGGGTGTTTATTAAAATTTATTAATTCTAGTATGTAATGTATTTAAGTATTTCTATGCATTAGAATCATTGACTAACACGCATAACATACCTAAGCATAAATGAATGAACTTTTTATTGTGCGCAATTAAACTTACAAAGTAAGTACAATTTGCTTGCTTTGGGGTTAGCTTCAATTTGTCAATCTTGTCGAGGGATATATTATTATTTATGTAGGATGTAAACAAAACTTCTCAAATCAAGATAAACAAACTGACCTGTGATTGGAAAGTAAATTATGTAAATACAAAGCAAATACACGAAACAATTAAATAAATCACTACCATCCAGGTTGTAAATTTCAACAATCATTTAAATTTCAACCCGTTACAGTATTATCTTGCACTCGCATTGTTGGTATGTGACTGATTCATATTGTTTTTATGGTAATTTATTTCCAGATCAACAGACATTCAACCATTTCACGGGGATATCCGGTGATGTACGGTGCGAGATATTTTTATGATCGATTGAAATATTGAATCGAATGACTCGTCAATCAACGATGTCTCGATTGAATTGCTATCGGATAGCTCGAATTAAGTTGCGCGCTGTCTGAATTCATTTGAAGTTATTTCTTTTAACCAAATAAAAAAAATGCTCTGACTTAAGTATGAGTACTGGAAAATATGTTAAAATATAATATAAAATAATTAAATAAACACTTGAACCTCCTTACTTATTCCTGCCGCCTGATATTTTCATTGAGATACATGTTGCTACTTGCACAATAGACCTAAATCCCCAGTCACAGGGCAGTGACACACCTATAACATATACGGTGTGTATAGGCTACGGTCGTCTCTTACCATCAAGAGAGCCGCGTGCCTTTTGTAGACTAATGGCACATAAAAAACAAATTTTCTGTTCAGATTAAGACCTTACATTGTTATAAATACTAATTGCACATCACAAGTTGGTAGAATATGTAGAAACGCTTAAATAATTTTGTAACATCTTTGTAACACTCATATTCCGCAAATAAATATTTTTGTTTATTTGCGGAATGTTTGTTTATTAATATAAGCTTCATGACATTACGGTCTTAGATTATTTATTATATGAAACAAGAAAAATAAGTTTGATTTAAAGCAGTCAGTAAAAAACACATTGTTTTTAAAATACAAAAAAATCCATGTTACGTGAAACTTTTAACATGTTTACAAGTAAGAAAACATGTTAAAAGTCTCACGTAACATGGATTGTAAACTAGCATAGCACATTCTTGTTGAAAATTATATTTATTCAAATAGGTGAAAAATCGGAAAAATGACACGTTTTACAGATTCAGGAAGACAGGTGACATGACACAATTTCATAGTAAGCAATTAAGATAGTTGGGTCAGCACTACATCGTGTAGGTAATCTTTTCTTTTTCATGCCTTTTATAACATTAATTACTCAAAAAATTAAAAATATAGTACATTTTAAGTGTAAGCGAATATATAAGGATGATACCCATGGATAGCTACGATGACATTCCACTATCAAATCGTTCGGATTCTATCCAAAGATGTCAAGAGTCTCCGAAATTTGCATGTTTGTGTAATGAATGTGGAGGAAGGTAGGTAGGTCTGAACTGATCCTGACTTTTTACTCTTGGTACTCTACCTGCCCCATAAGGGACTTGCTGTGAAGATATTTCCCCGTGTTGGTCCGGGCTCCTTTGTAGAATAAACCATCTGCCTTCCTTTGCCAGGCAGCTCGTAAGAGGCGAGCATAGGCTTCCCGTCACTAACACCGTGACATCTGACTAGGTGGTAGAGTTTCGCAGCGACTCGCCCGGATTGGTACCACCGCCTTACCTATTCCTGCCGCCATAACGTCATGACGTGTTCCGGTTCGGAGGGTAAGGTAGCCGCTAAACTTACTTTTGCCCGAGGCCTAACATCCCGGTCTCTGGTTGGCAACGCACCATTACCAACTTTGGTGTCTTTAGGCGGCGGGAATTTCTTACCATCAGGAAATCCGTCTGCTTGTTTGCCTTCCAATGTCATAAAAAAAAAATGTACGTACGCGAATAACGATGTACTTTGTTCTAACGCATTTTGAGGATTCCGTACCCGAAGGGTAAAAACGGACCCTATTACTAAGCCTCCGCTGTCTGTCTGTCTGTCTCCAGGCTATATCTCATAAACCGTGACAGCTAAAAAGCTGAAATTTTCAAAATTGGTGTATTTCCGTTTCCCCTATAACAACAAATACAAAAAATAAGGGTGTATATAAAGAATGTATTTTTTTTCGTAATTTTTTGCTCAGTATTAAAAACGATAACAGGTAGATGCTTCAAATTTTCAGAGAATATTTACTTGTATATTACATTTTAAAATAAGTAATAAAATAACAATAAACTAAATATTAAGGTGGGTTCCCATACAACAAACGTAATTTTTAATAGATAGATGACAGTACGGAACCCTTCTTGCGCGAGTCTGACTCGCACTTGGCCGGTTTTTTTGTTACCGTCAGGTGACATAAGTCAAATATATTGTGTTTGCATGTTTATTACGTGTGTTCTTTTATAACTTATTAAGTTAAAGTAAGCTAATTTCACGGTTTACACAATAGCACGAAATGAAATATATCTAATTTTCGTAATACAGGAGCATTGTATTATGTAGATTAAAAAGGGTAAATTTATGTGTGCCCTGATTTTTGCGTCCGGCGCTCGAAAGGACTAAAAGTTTACAAACAGAATAAAAAGGATTATATTTCTAACCAACTGAGGAGGCTTTTTTATCACGAAAATATGGTAGTGTATAGGGAGGAGTAGGTACTAATAACACGAATATCATTTTAGTGTATTATATACTAACTTGATAGTTCATCCTATTAATATTATAAATGCGAAAGTTTGTCTGTTTGTGTGTTTGTTTGTTACTCCTTCACGCACAAACTGGTAAACCGATTTTCATGAAATCCGGCACACACATAAAGGTCAACTTGGATTATCACATAGGATAGTTTGTGTCTCCAAAAAATGGTTTTGTGGTATCATTAACCACGCGGGCAACGCCGCAGGAAATAGCTAGTTTAAATATGGAGTAAAAATGTAGTGTTGATGACTATTTCGATTTTAAGCACTTTTATTGTGTTTGAGATAAATTTTAATGATGAAAAAAACAATTTAATTAGGTTCCGTATCATTATGAAGATTATTTTATTTTATTAATTATTATATTAATTAATTATTATATTAATTATTTTATTTTTTTAAATTATAATATGGGTACTGGATTTGATAATATCACTACATAATATAAAACAAAGTCGCTTCTTTTGTCTCTATACCTCTATATAAATTTGAATGCTTAAAATTACGCAACGGATTTTAATGCGGTTTATTTTATAGTGATTGAAGATGAATGTTTATAAGTAGGGAGTTTATATGTTTATATATAGGAAGCCAGGGCGAGCCGCTAGTGTTTCATAAATTCTAATTTACAACAATGATAGCGATATAAAAACGTTTAAAACTTTATTCATTCATGGAATCGATCATTCGCTATCGTGTCAATAATTGATTTTGCACAGCACTATAAATTAGAATTTCATTTGAAATTCTCTCGCTACATCATGGCGTCCGGTTATTTTGCCTCAAATTGAGCGTGCTAATCAAAAACGTTCGTATTTATTTGATACCGAAACCGATGCATATTGCACCGTTATAAAAACTCTCCAAACAAACCGTTTAAAATGGTTCGGTTTCAAACATTGTTGTATTTTTGCTCTAGATTCCGGACAACATGAATTTGTTTATGAAATATTGTTTTATTCGATGCACCTACGATCACGATGTCTATAAATAGACAAAAAATTTAGATATAGCTTTAGAAAACATGTCAGGTGTCATACAAAACAATACTTGATTGACATATTATCTGATAAAATAATATACAAGTTCGTTTTTTGAATGGCTAATCTGTTGCTAAATCTTACGGTTTTCATAAGTTTGTTCATACATCTCCTACATTCTTCAACTAATACTCATATATAACATATGTAAAATATTATAAGCCTATACTCGTATACTTTGTCAAAACTTTGTCAGACTATCTGTATTTTTGTGGTGTGATTCTTTTGCTCGTGATTCTTAAGGATTTGTTTCTACAAAATATTTATAATTTTTGTACAAAATAAAATAATAAATTTTAGTGTATTTTCACGTCCATTTCCAGGACAGGTTCCAGACAGGACACACAACCAGGGCACCCAAAAAGTCACAATATAGCTGTTCGTCTTGAGCTTTTTATATTTAGCCCAAAGAATTCATTTATTACAGCAATGAATCGAGTCAAAAATATTTGATTACATCACTACGAACTAGATATTCTCCGGGTTTTAAAATTGCTCAATCAATTTATTTACCTCAATTTGGGCGTGCTAATCAAAACCGTTCATTTTTATTTAAAACCTTAATCGACGCAGGTATTGCACCATTTATTAACGAACATGATTCCAGCTTTCAAAACAAATCGTTCGTGAATGAGTTGGTTTTAAATATATTCTTATTTCATACATATTGAGTTTTAGTGAAATGTGAATTGTACATACTTTATAAAAAATATATTAATTGTTCATATAAAAATTGTTCATCAAACAAACCGCAAATATGATCATATCATACTGTGATAAAAATAATAAAGTCCGATCATTACGTCTTTTAAAGGAACAAAGAATAATTAATATCATCAACTCTCTTTAGGATATTCTTACGTCTATTCTTAATAACCCATCTACGTTAAGAGATAGTGCTATATAAGTTAAGCTAGATAAGTTATTAGGTAACCGCTATTTTTTTTTCAATAATTCACAAAAACATCTTAGCAACAAAAGTCTAGAAAAGATATCTTTATCTGTAGATAGGTTATTAATATTGGCTATTAGTCAGTTAGTTCAATCTGTCAATAGATTTTATGTTATGTAATATGAACTTCCCACGAGAATTAAATGTTGACTGATTTCTTACTTCACTTGCTCATAAACAAAAGCTTTTATACTATTAAATCTAAATAAAATGATTTAATTTGCCATTTTCCGCCAAAAAATGTATGCGTATTAATGCGTAACAAAACAGGCAAAATAGTGCGCTAAGAATGAATTGGACTTACCGGAAGTCAAAAACCCTAAATATATCCAGCTCCCACAATACACACCATTAAATTTTTTTATTAGCACCAACAATACACATACTACTAAAAACTCAACGTACGTTTCGCTTCGTAACCGAAGCAACCGAATAAAATAATTTTACCGAACCAAATAAAACCGAAGCAAATTAAATAGATTTAAGTATGGATTTCCACAAAGTGGCGTTACTTTTCTTCTTCTTTATACTATTAATGCAAAGTTACAAATTTTGTAGATACCTAATAATTTCCTTAGGGCCACTTGCACGTTCCTGGTTTAAGCATTTAACACTGAGTTAACGTCTAACTCGAGTTAAATCACCTTATAATTGACAGTTTAACTCAATGTCAAATGTAACCCGGGAATGTGCAAGTGGCCCTTAAGAAAGTAAAAAGCTAAATCAAATCCATCAACTTATTTGGTACCAGTATAAACGAAAACATATGAAAACTCAACTTTCTTCAGTTTTATAGTTCACAATTGAGGTTACGTTCCATATGTCTCAGTATCCTTCGGCCTAAAAACGTGTATTCGGATAGATTTTTCAACTGATGTCTGAAAGATATGGATTTTTTTTTAAGTGATAGGTAAACCATATTAGTTAATAGCGGTTCTAGACGGTTGTAAGCATTGGTTGTGACGTAAGTTTGAACCGCAGATTTAATCCAAATTTAATAATAATCGAATGACCAAATAAGAAAAAAGTTTCCTTCAAGGTTAGCTTTGTTGGAAGGAGTATTTACAACAGTCTAGAATTTCTTTAAATTAAAAACCTTCATGCGAAAAGGACTTACGCAATCATCAAAAAACTGTGTACACATATTTTCTGAAATATCAACAGAAAGAAACATAGAATACTGTTTTATTGACTTAAATGCGAGTGAAGTAGCTATTTAAAGCCAGTTTTTTTTTTATGTAAAACTGTCATTTTTTTACAAAATATTTCAATAATCAACTATGTGGTGGTGGTGGTGGTGGCCCGTTGCTTGTTGATAAGAACGCCATCTTCATTTTTCAAGACCAACTACTTTGTTTTCAAACTTTTTAGTGCACCATCTGTGTTTTTTTATCGTTATCATCAATATATTTGTTTGTGTGTCAAATGCGTGGTAGTGTGGGTAATGTTTTATTTATTGATTTAATGTACTTTATAAGCATTACTATTAAAAAATTTTAGCGTTGTGCACTTCTCCTACACAAAAACTATAAGTGTACCAAAATCTATGCTCCTTCGTCCTAGCAATTTTCGTAAAAAGGCGTCCAAAGTTTTGGCATCACGTATTAATATATAGATGTATTACTAGTTGTTGCCCCGCTTTGTCGCTTGGGCATCGGGATGACCTATGTTTACAAGATTGGATTTCTTCTCTTGTTAAAATTTATAAAGATTATTTAACATAATATATGTATTACATGAAATAAAACAATATATTTATTTTATAAGCATAAGTTTTATTTATTACCTTAGTTTTTTCATTACATAAATTGTCTCCTTAACCCTAAGGTTGTCTAGTAGAGATCGCTCTGAAGCGATAAGACTGCCTTTGTGCACCTACGTTAAATATTATGAGTGGTCTTCCACTCACACAGAAATAAAAAGTAATACACACACTCTTGTGTGTATTACTTTTTTTAAATTTAACAAAGCGTATTCATTTATTCATCCATTTAAAGATCAGTTCAGCCATTTTAAGTGACACCCGAATATACAAACACACTTTCGTAAGCATTATATCAGTAGAGATTGATTCTTGTCTTTGTGAATAAGCTACCTGCATATTACCAATTTCATATATATAGTTCTGTAACTTTGTAAGACGGCAATAGTTTCCATAAAAGGAGTATAAAATCCAAATCGAACATTTAAAGACTTTTAGTGCCTCTATAAACGGCAGTGAATGAAATTTCAACTTTCTTCAGTTTATAGTTTGGGAATTAGGTTGCAACTATTTTGTTTCAGTTTAAACATACTTTAATTTCGATTTAACCTGGTTTCAAATTAGACTTCACCGTAATTTAAAGCGTCTTCAAAAAGGGGAAGATTCACAGCGCAGAATATTTTTGTATATTTTGTACAAAAATCAATTTAAGTCGCCAAAACAGCTTTGCGAAATTCACTACAACAAAGAGGTTTTATTTGTTTCGCACTTTTTTGGAATGGGTAAAAACTTCTAAACTTGCATTAGGACACATGACTTGAAATTTCGTAAGACTACAATTCGTAAGACGGTGCAGGGCGCTTGCACGAATGTATGTGTTGTCATGTTTGTGTACGTTAGCGCAATAAATGAATATCGATTTTACCACATAACGTCCCTCGCATGACTAACTGTCCTATCTCAGTTTAGACAATTTCCAGAAACCACGCTTTTTCAGTTTGGTCCTTTTAAGTTGAGTTTCTAGTTATACTTTAGAGAAATGTCAATAAGTCGAGAATCAATGATCGTACAATTACATGAGTTAGGGAAATTGTAGATAACTAATTCAAGAAGATATTTTTAGTCCTAAGTCCCAACTCAAATCGCTGAATTAATGAGTTAGGACAGTTAATAATGCGAGGGACGATAAATAATAGTGGTTTCATACTGATATTTAAAGAAATTCAATTCATAAATTTTCAAAATATCAAAAATGCACAATGTTAATATTCAAGTTCAAGGGCTGCACTTCCGGAGTGCAACCCGTTTCTTTTACATTGTTTATATACGGTGGTAGTTTGCGATAGATAGGATTAAAATCAATTATTTGAACCGTACGAAGTGGTAGAATGTGTTGGTATGCTTACATATCTTTGTAACAACTTTTTAACACGTATATTCCCCAAATAAATTAATTTCATTTCATTCCATCTGAGGTCTGATTGTCCAGTTTGATGCATGACAGAGATATCGAGGATTTTTTTTAAATTTAAACGAACACTTTAAGCTATAAGAATAATATTCAGATTCACCTATTAATGGTCAAAAAAGGCTACCAAGCTAAAAAAACATAAATAAAAATATGAATGTAAGCTACGGTAAAATATTGCTTTATGAAATAGTGCTTTATTAACTAGAGGTTAAAAATTTACCAATTGTCCAACAATGAAAATCGGAACACGACGTTAGCGAGCACTGAAGTTACGAGTCTAGGCTTAACGCGTGTGAAGGAACGCTAGGCATGTTTGTACGTGCTCGGTTCGAATAGATCCAACCAAATTATTTGTATTCACGCCTTGTTCACAAATTTCGATTTTTCCACCATATAAGCCATTATCAATACACGCATACATTATTCGACATATTGAAAATTTCTGGATGTAAGACGTGAGCTTCTTATGTGATGTATTTTTCATTTCAGGGAATAACTTACTTAGAAAGCTTATTTATCTAATCTAAGCACGAATGGCATGTTCTTATTCTACCTTATTATATGAATACTCCCTTTTATCAGTTTTACCTAAAGCCTTGAGCTATGCGTCGGAATAATGTAATACACATTTTTGTCATAGCTTTTTGTTTGTTTTTATCTTTTGTTCATAGTATCTGAGTTATATATGGGTGACACAATATGCACCCAATATTTTCTGTATTTATTTCTTTTTCTAATATACGATTTGACCGCATAAGTCTGCCTATAACATTATAGGACTAAATATTTTTGGATAATCGCGAGTGGTCTCATTGTACCTAATTACATTTTCTTTGATGCTTCACTTTTTACTTCAATTATTCCGACCGCCATAACACATAACACTTTAACATTACACAGTACTCGCCATCGTCTTATTCCTGTCAGAAGATTAAAGTAGCCACTTTTAGCGTATATAGGGGACGAGTATTTTATATCATTAGGAAATTCGTTTACTTGTATGCTACTCTCATAAAAAAATATTTCACGTAAAAGCTGTAGAAGTCAGATGGGAGATTTTTTTACGATATTAGAAGGCAAACAAGCAGACAGATTTCCTGATGGTAAGAAGTTCACGCCGCCTAGAGACACCAAAGGTGGTAATGGTGCGTTGCCAATCTAAGAACCTGAAGTTTCGTATTCGTACGTCGGCGTTGCCCACCTAAGGCCTTGGTATCTCAAGGCGACGTGAATTTCTTATCATCAGGAAATCCGTGTGATTATTTCCCTTCCAATATCATAAAAACATGAACTAAACTTAGTTGTCAACCTAAGGCCGGAATGTTACCTAGAGCAAAAGCTAGTAGTAGTGGTAAGGTAGTTACTTATGCACCGAGCCTGAAAACATCAACGGCAAGCACTGACAATAGCGCAGGAACAAGAAAGACGGTGCGTGGTACAAATGCAATCTGGACAAAACGCCGCATTTATATTACCAACTTAATTTTAATTAAAAATATTCCATTACAATTAATATCTACTATTGTATTATTATCATTGTTGTTATTACACTTCTTAATAATATTTAAATCTTATACAATTAATATTAAACTACTAGATGGTAGAGTTTCGCAGTGACTCGCCCGGATTGGTACCACCGCCTTACCTATTCCTGCCGCCATAACGGCATGACGTGTTCCGGTTCGGAGGGTAAGGTAGCCGGTAAACTTACTTTTCCTCGAGGCCTAACATCCTGACCTCAGGTTGGCAACGCACCATTACCATCTTTGGTATCTCTAGGCGACGTGAATTTCTTACCATTAGGAAATCCGTCTGCTTGTTGGCCTTCCTATAACATAAAAAAATATCGTATTATATTCGACAGAAATTAAAGAAAAATCTATGAAAATAACAAATAAATCACTTTCTCTCTTCTACTTTTCTGTAACAGACAGGTTTCATAATGCTCAAACTGTTATCTATCCACAATGATTGCAAATAAATAAAATTAAAAATTTACAAATAAATATAATAACACAATCCATTTCACTCATTTTCTTATGTATTTACTATTTCACAGGAATAATACATTTTAACCATCAAATTTCGTATCGCCATTGTAATGGAATCGCCAAAAAAGCCTGAAAATTGCGTGACAGTTAAATCGACCCTACTTAAGGGCCCATGATTTATTCCGTCCACGATCCTGATAGTAGACACAACGATTACGTCGAAAATGGCAAATAAAAGTTTATATCTAGTTCGATATTTATTGGTTTAGGACAGCTTTTTGTAGACTTTCCACGAGTTGGCAGGGTCTTTCAAATGATAAAGACTACAAAGACCTTTACCACCGTTTTTATTTTTCAGACCACAAAGAAGGCGTTAGAAACATATTTAACGTCAATATAAAAACGTAGCAAAATCATTCTGTTATTCTACAAAATAAAGAGTCAACCAAAAATTCGAATCCTTGTCTATTTATTTGTAACACGAAAAAAAATGCTCATGTCAAAACAATCCAACACTAGGAAACGTTACTGTGTTTAATCTAAGTTATATCACCTCTGTTGTCTAGCGGTCCGGCGTCGGATTTGACTTCTTGAAGTCCCGGGTTCGATCACAGGGTGGACAAAAAAATTATATTGAAAATTTTTTACTAAAAATAACGTTGCTCGGGATTGGATATGTGACCGGTTGGCGACAGTCTTGCCACCTATCACATTGTGGGACTTAGTGTCTTCGGCTAGTTGTGGGTGCACTTGCTGGGCCTCTGCCTACCCCTTCAAGAATATGAACGTAAAGATAGTTTTTAAATTATATTAAAATTAGCTGTTGCCTGAGGCTTTGCCCAATTTTTAAAAGGAACCCGTTAAGCAATTGGAATTAAAAGTAGCCTATATGATAATCCAGGTTACAATCTATCTGTGTTCCAAATTTCAGACAAATCCGTTCACCCATTCGAATGTGAAAGAGTAACAAACATCAATACATACATACTTAAAAACTTTCACATTTATAATTTTTGTAGAATGTATTAAAACAAAAGAAATACCCAAAAAAAAATTTCGTATTGTACAGAACAACAAACGACTCAATACTGTAATTATCGCCCTTGACGTATTTGTATTGAAATCGCAAACAATGTTAATTAACAGCATAATAAAACACAAATAAGAACGAATGTTCAATATTAATGAGGCATAATCAAATAAAAATCATAATTTTAAATGACTTTTACATGCGCTTCAATGGTGAGCTTTCTGGGAGCTTTTCGCTTGGTTTGTTTGTATTAATCTTTTGTAACGAACAATATTACTAGCTGACTTGGCAAACTTTGTAACATTTGCCCTTACCTATTCTTTCTTGTCAAGAACTTTTTGCTTAAGTCATTAACGATCTCTAGAGTCACACTTGTAATTAGCTTCGCCGTTGATATGTTCCGGTTTGGAGGATAAGGTAGCCGGAAAACTTCCTGTTGCTATAGGCTTAACATCCCTGCCTGAGGTTGGCAACGCACTATTACCACCTTTGGTGTCTCAAGGTGGCGTGAATTTCTTTCCATCATGAAATCCGTCTACTTGTTTGCCTTCCATTATCATAAAATAGGTTTGCAACCGCAGTAACAACATTTTGCCTTAACGTCATTTTCTGTCTGTAAAAAGGAATAGGTTTGTTGATTAATATCTAATTTCTGGTAGTAATAGAATCAATTTCAATACGTCCAATCAAGTTTCTTCTTCATTCTGTACGCCATCACATACGATGAGCCTACATGAGACTTTGAGACATGAGACGGGTTGTCTATAGTGAATTGTCAAACGAGACAGCGTCTTATCACAGTGAAGGAGTTGGCTAGGACAACTCAAGAATATTAGTCACGCTTCCAGAAAATATTCTTGCCGTAATACTATTCACAATGTAAAGATGTTCAGAAATTTTAAAGCGCATATTATGAAACACGATTTTTAACTTTATGGTCATCATAAAGTTAAAAATCCCTTTCCTCAAATTGACCAGGTTCTTTATCTTTTTCACATACCTTGGGGCAGAAACTGTCTTACGAAGGTCAACATTTTGCGCATACACCAAGTTAGTTTTGGTAACAAGATGGATGGTCCTAAGTATAAGCAGTTAATGTGTAGCAGCATATCTTAAAATGTTAAATGTGTATAATAAACTCCAATTTCGGTTGTAACAAGAATTGAAGAGAGGAATTAGCAAAGGGCTAATGTCTGTAGTTTTTTTCGGCACATTGATTACAAACCAGTCTTGTTAACATTTCAACGCTATTTTTTTTACCCTAAAAGAAAGCTAGCAAGCAAGAAAGCAAGTGCACGCCGTTAGAAGATTTTTCAGTACAGTAGACTATATCATGATTTAAAAAATAAATGAAAAAGCTTTTTACGTAATTGAAGGAAAAGTAGAAGATATGCAGCTTGAAATACACTGCAAGAGTCAAACCCTATAGAAAAATAAATTAAAATTACCCACCACGAGGATGATTTACAACACGATAGTTTCTAAGAAAATTACAAAATATGACACGTGGAAACCACGCAGCCTTCGTGATAATAGTTAAGACTTCATTTTAATGAGCGAGGAGGATTGCGATATAATAAACAAGCTTGTATAGATCCCCAGAGTGTAAGCAGTATTTATTTATTCTTCACTTAATGACCGTTTCGTTGGTCGAGTCGCCTCGTTGGGTTAGCTTACACGCCTAACTTCATTGACTTCGACACCGGGTTCGATTCCCGACTTGGGCAGGCATTTGTGTAATGACCAATAAATCTTAACATATCTGGGTGTGGGTGCTCAAATTTATTTTGGTGTATATGTATGTCTTTTATTAGAATCTTTAACATAACACTCATAACCATAATCAAATGATTTGCTTACTTTGGAGTTGGATACCATTTTTGTAACTTGTACAGGGATGTTTAATTATTTATTATTATTATGTTGACGAAAGATCATAACTTAAATGTACATAAATATTACTTTTTCCTTAATGACAACATTGAATTTTTTTTAATATATCATTTATATGTTCTGTCATTATATCATTGAGTGACATCAATAACACAAGTAAATAATTGCTTACTCTGGGTAATGAAGTTATGAATTAAGTTATTTTAGATTTACTTTGAGTAACTTGTCCAGGGACTTTTATTTATTTATTTATATTTGTTTTCAAGAGGCTCTAAAAGTATGGTATACGCTACAAAAACAGGGGTCGAGTGCGTTATTTCCTTGTAA
Source organism: Calephelis nemesis (assembly GCA_002245505.1). Lineage (NCBI taxonomy): Eukaryota > Metazoa > Arthropoda > Insecta > Lepidoptera > Riodinidae > Calephelis > Calephelis nemesis. Next base: position 148,713 of record NJDD01007075.1, read on the forward strand.
TAATTTAAAGCATCATGTGTTTTAGTCAGTTTATAATCCAGTTCATTCTTAGTGTTACTTTATCGCTTTATTCGCTTGTGAAATCATAAAAGCTGTTTACGATATTAAGCGTTAATTCTTAAGTCTTTATTGCTTAGACATTAATGTTTATATATTGTAGCAAGAGACTGATTTCGTTTCATAGCTTTGAGGCTTTTCATAGCGGAAAATTATTTCACAGTATGTGTTTTGGAGTACATAAAAAAATATTATTTCATAGCAGCTTAAATTTGTATAATAGTGGTTTTAGCGAAAATGTATATTTAAGGACTGAAGACCTTGAAACCTACTGTTATTTGTAGCTCTAGCGTCGAGCATCGACCATCGGTTTGCTGTTGTTATTTCCATTAAGAAAATGAATTTTAATAAAAATGGAAAACTTGGATTCTTATTCGACGATAGTTTGTAATTTTTAAAGTTTCAAATTAACAAATTTAAAAACATGTGTTTCCCCGTGTTGGTCCGGGTTTCTTTGCAGAATAGAACATCTGCCTACCTGCCAGGCAGCTCGTAAAAGGTGAGCATAGGCTTACCGTCACTAACACCGTGACATCTGACTAGATGGAAGGGTTTCGCAGCGACTCAACCGGATTGGTACCACCGCTTTACCTATTCCTGCCACCATAACGTCATGACGAGTTCCGGTTCGGAAGGTAAGTTAGTCGGTAAGCTTACTTTTGCTCGAAGCATAACATCCTAGCCTCAGGTTGGCAACGCATCATTACCACATTTGGTGTCTCTAGGCGGTGGGAATTTCTCACCATCAGGAAATCCGTCTGCTTGTTTCCCTTCAATCAAATAAGCGGCATTTTTTAAAAAAAAGTTAGTTCGCGACCAACAAATCAGGATCTAATGATAGGATCTGTAGTATTAAAATTGTTAAACTTACGCTGTTATGAAAAAAAGATTTTTAACTGATGTCGACACCGCTAATATTGTTTATTTTAGGTATTTCCCCAGCATCCCTGATTCTTTTCTGGGGAAACTATGCTCAGGTAAACACAAAACTTGTCTTGCAAAAGAAGACTATACGGGCAATTTAGAGGCCTTAGAGTTTCCCTAAGGGAAAAGTTCATAAAAATAAAAATTCTAACGGTCACGTCTCAATATATTATTGAAAACTTTATCTATTGCATAAAAATTTAAATTTGTTTAACAAAACTTGTGGTGTACATTATGTACAAGGTAGTACAAGTACATATACAAGGAATAAAAACAGTGTTGCACGTGTCTCATCTCCACAGCTGTTATTTCATGGGCCAATGTATAGGTCTTTACAATAAACTTCTAAAGTATAGTAGACTCAATAATGCTTGGGATTCATTGCTCCTCATAGCAATGTCTACATATTATATGTATAATGTAAAAATGTAGTTTGTAGTACAAACTTCTAAAGTATATTAGACTCAATAATGCTTGGGATTCATTGCTCCTCATAGCAATGTCTACATATTATATGTATAATGTAAAAATGTAGTTTGTAGTTTGTAGTACATTATAATTATAAAAGTAAAGACAAGACCTCTTAGTTTATTTCGCTTTATCTTCTTGTTAAGTGGTCGCGTACTGAACCGGTTTTCAGATTTATATAGATGCGTCACAAGAGTCTTTGTATGGTTTATCCTATTAATATTA
>NJDD01007075.1:150571-165902 GCA_002245505.1 Calephelis nemesis
GTTTCTTGTTCTTATTTAGCACTAGCTGAGCCGATTGACATTTTCCTGTCCTAACTATGAATGTCTTTTTAACCTCTTCCTGACAGTATATAACAAAACAAAAAAAAAGTATTAGCTTAATTGGTCTACTCGTTCAAATGTGATTGAACGACAAAGGGAAATGGGTATTCTTAACTACCTATACTTGAATACTAGCTATTCAGGTTCTGATGATTGAAATGAGATGTCATAACTGGTTTACTTCGTTTCTGAAATTAAACAAGTACTTGAAAAAATGTACTTTAATTAATGTCTAATTTTAGTACCTAATATTTGTTTAGTTTTGAGGGTGATTTTTACTTAAAAAGATTATTTTATGTATGTGTTTTTTTTTGTCAAGATAGCGGACGCGGGCAAGGGTTGTCATTCTACAAATTGATATTTCTCACAAACTTCTAAATTTTAAAAAATAAAATTGCATCTACTCACAAAAGTGACATCAAACTTATAGACGATTTTATGAGAAATTGTTTTATTTTTATCTTGGACTAGCTTTCCCGGCGAATTTCGTACCGCCCGTTCAGTTTATATGGGAAAAATTACAATGTTATTACGTTTCCGAACAAACGATGCTCTTTCAATTCAATATAGTCTATGGCTGTGAATGACATTGACATTCCTTACGCGCGTTTTTTAAAATATGCAAAATCAAATGTACATTTTCCAAAATTTTCGAGGGATTTTCTCGATATGTTTTTCCGTAAGAACTTTCTCCTAATAATAACAAATACAACAAAAAAAGAGTGAGTAAAATCGGTCCAGCCATTCACGCGTGATGCCGTGACCAAGGAAAACGGGTTTCATTTTTATATATATAGATACATATGAATGAATGGACACGTGAATAATATCTATGACTTATAAAATCTCCAAATAAGAAAAAATAGTTTCATGTTCAGATAATATGATTTGCGGAATGTATGAAATATAAGGATATGCAAACACAGAAATTCACGCCATTCGAATTTCGTTTTAGTGATCGCTCCAGGCGATTCCAGATATATCTTCAATTCAATGGAAACCCCGTTTACAATCTTTTATCATCAATACATTTTTATTGTCATTATAAAGATCGTTTCCAAGCAGTGTGGGTGTTTATATTGATATAAAAAGTTCTGGGCCCATTGGATTAGAATATTGGCAGTAATTCTGTTGTATAGAAACTAAACTTATTTTAAATTTATGCTTCTTTTTTCCAATTAAACAAAAGTCTTCAAACATTATAGACATGTTAGATTAGTCAGAACATGTCAACTCGTAACGTTTTATATCAACGTTTTCCAAGGAATAGATTAAAAGTCGGTAGAAATGTCATGTACAAGCTAATCTGACTGTATTGAAGGTGTTTTGCCTCTTTCTATAACTGTCGCTGAAAGTAGAAAATTCATTAATTAAAACAATATTTAACGTATTAATCTTATGTGTCAACCAAATTCATTTTAAAGTACAGTATTTGGTGAGCCAAAAACTTCAAAATTGTGTGCCTTTATATAATTTTACTTTATTTTATAATCAAATTTGTTAATTATTACTTTATCTACACACCTGTTTTAAAGTTTAGTTGTCCCAAAGGCAATCAATAAAAGCAAAAGGCAAATTATCGACAAAAACTTAATATTTAGCTTCTTCAGACACGAAAAATAAACTATGATATGCTAGTATGCATTTTTATGTTGTTATTTTTAAAATTACTAATCTAATTTAACTTACAGGTGGAAAAATTAGTTAGTTTTCATCAGGCTTTTTTTATCATCGATTTTTATACTAACCTGTGTCAGTAACTAATATTAGAACACTGGAGATTAAAATTCTTTATCTTCAATTACCAATCCATAAATACGTGATAGTAGCTTTAGTTTCACAAAAAAAATGTTGTCTTAGATATATTATTTTTAATGGAACGGGAAAAATATGTCATCTAAGAATATACACAAAAAAAACCTCTAGATTTTCTTATCATCACACGTAGACTTCGTGCGAGTATCAATAGTATCACATAAGAAGTACGCACTTATAAATAAAAATACTTTTTATATTGGTTCAAAAATTACAAAGAAATCAACAAATAAAAAAACATTTAACAAGCCGATTAATCAAATTGCATGAATAACTCATACAAATTGTTCCGAGAACCTTCTAATCCTGCAAATATCGACTAATTTGTACATTGAGTAAAGTTTGACATAATACATAGTTCCAATGTTAGCTTAATCGAATGATATTAGCAATTGTCCCAAGTCCCGTTATGCAAATATCTATTTAGTATTCTGGAAAATCAACAATCGTTGTGAAACTTTTCCGAAACAGTTATTGTGGCACTGCACTATTGAACTTTGTGCTGTTGACAATTGAATTTAAATTTAATGGGTTGCTAGTTATATAAGGGTGATGTTATACGAGCGTCCGATATACATAGTTCAAATATCCTGTAACGGTCTTTTAAATAAAACTAACACTATTTAAAATTACTCATATATTTATTTATTTATTTCTTTATTGTACACAATTTATGACTTAAAATATGGACAGTGATAGCCAGAAATGCACAAAAGGTTGGCTTATCTCTAGGTCTACAGATTTCTTCCAGCCAACCCTAAAATTTAGAATCTGTGATGAAACAGTGGGAGGCATCATGCACAATAAATAAACAACCTAAACATGATTATATAACATAATATAATAATAATATAAGAAACTTGAAAATCACAAATTGTTATGCAAGTGTTAAGTAATATTCTTTCAACCATTTTTTGAAGATGGGCAGGGAAGTGCTATCGCGAACCTATAGAGAGAGTGAATTCCATAATTTGACGGAACGAAAAGTAAAGGAATTTGAATAACAATGGGAGTGGGATACAGAAAAACGAAGTATTGAGTTACGACTAGAACGACATGGTGATTCACTGGAGTGTAAAAAATTAAAGCGCTCTCGAAGATAAGAGGGCCCAGATGGATTATATAAAATATTATAAAGGAGACAAAGTATATGAGAGTTCATGCGAAGACTTCATATAATGACTATTGCCTACAAAAACACAACTTGCTTCCCCAAAACTACTGCAGGCTCAGTCAAGTCGCCTTTCTAAAAAAGCTAACGCTAAAAATATATGAAGATAAAACGCTAGATGGAACGGCATGAATCATTTGTTCATTGTCAAACGATAAATAGAAGCCAAGTCACTTACAAGTTACTAGCGGCCCGCCCCTGTATCGCACGGGTACAAAATATACACATAAAGCTTCTTCTTTAATAACTTGATCTATTAAAAAAACCGCATCAACATCCGTTGCGTAGTTTTAAAGTTTTGTTCAATTTAAAAATTTAATACAAAGAACATAGGGACAGAGGTTGTTATATACTATGTAATGATATCTAATTAAATTTATCAACGTTTACTACTATAAATTCATTAAATACGTTGTAGAAACCTTGTCATAAGATAGTATTAATCAGACGTCGACAAAGATCGAAAATATTTGAAGACAACAGAAAAATGATAGATTGCTTGTTTGTGGAGAGATTTTGACTGAACCAGGTTATGGTCCTGGATTATGACTTTTGGTGTCTTCAACTAGACGTAGGTGTAGGTAGCCCTGGTTTGCCTATGCTTGTCTGCCTTCTTCGGGAATACGGGCGTGAAGTTACTTTTATTTATAAAAGCTGTTAAAGCGGAAAATTATTACAGTCGAGCTTGATATATAAAGCACCCGTCATGAGAAGCTAGGAATTATGTAAACAAATACTTTTACCAAGTATTTTCTTTTACTTCGAGACAACAATAAACTGACCATATTCAATCGAAATAAAAAAATAGACGGGTTATATGAAAGTAAAAACCTATTTGATTAACGGCCAATATTAATAATCAATCCTAATCCAAAACTTGCTGTCCAAGATTGATATTTTGATCCATTTTTATGTTATCGCTTGTCAATAACATATCTGTGGACAGGATAAATATGGCAATTAGGTGTAGGATTAGCCGGCGGATACGCAGCTATCTAGATTGCTTGAAATCCATCTTTAGAGAAACATTATTAACATTGGCCGTTAGTCGGATCATATCTAACAACTGACGTTTGAGTGTCTTGGTACGGGGACGCGCCGGTCGCCGGGAATGCAAACTATCGGTTCGTCTTTTGGAAATAAACGCGTCATTCGAGTTTTGAATTTTTCATTGCTTTGTTAAAATCGCGGATTTGGTTGTTATTGTTAATTTTTTTATATTTTCGTTATCACTTTGTTATTGTTGTTAGTTTTGTTAATTGTTGCCTTAATTTTTTTTATCCATTATTTGTTATTGTGTACTAACGTATAATGAAGCCAGTACCCAGTACATCTAAGGAAATCAATTTGCCACGAAAAAAATGTCAAAACATACGTAATTTATTATACATATTTAAATTATTAATTAATTAAATATAAAAAAATACTTTTATCTTTGAACCAAATGTTGTTAACTCCCGAACGTTTGTTTACATAGTGTATAGCTTCTCATGACGGGTGCTTTAGATTTCATGCTAAGTTATAAGTTAAGGCCCTATACTTAGTCAGCCAAAAGAGCCAATCGCCGCACTCCTCCGTTCCATGATTTCTATGAAATAAGTGCGCTCTAGAGTAAGTCTTAAGCGACAAAACACTATTTTGAAACTATAAAATTAATTTAAAAAAGTATATAAAAGCTGAAACACTAATCTTTTAGGTATAATACTTATCTATGTTTATGTTAAATCTGTTATTTTCATAATTGAAGTAGACAGTTGGGTTTTGCTTTTAAAAAACGGTTAACTTTTTGATTTTTTTTTATCGATTAAAGTGAAATGAATCGTGTTTTGGAAACACTAGTCTTATAAAGCATATTATTGTTAATGTTGTGTATTTTTGTCACCAAGATCCATGATTATTTTGTATGAAAAAAACATTATATTGCTGACGTATTTTAGCATACATGGCCCCTTAATATATTTCTTTACTCTGTTCTTCATTATGCTTTATACTGTTTATTAATTTTTTTTTATCTTATTAATAAGCAAACAGTGAAGTGCTCTAAGGTTCAATCTGTTATTTATTACTATTATTTTTAGTATTATTAAAATTCATTACTCTTTGATATAGACTTTTACTTCGTGCAAGGCTATGTTTATTAAGACTGTATAAGTTTTAAACATGTGTTTACATTCAGTGATATGTCGCACTGTTAAACCATAATTGAAAGTAATAATACCAAAAAATTGTCATGTCATTTGTTCTACTAGTTTTGGATTTTAAAATTCCTCAATATTTGGACAGGAGTCATGGCTCGTGACAACCGTCGTATGTGTGTTGACATTATTTTGAAGATTTAACAACTCTTACTTTAATTCATCCATGATGTTTTTGTCTCGACAATGTAGATTAAGCGTTTGTGTCAAACATGGGTTTTTGACTACCAACTTAGCCTTTTCGGCAATTGCTGACAATAAGTCATTAGCAATTGTAAAAAGATAATAGAAGCGAAATTTTCGGCTAAGCCTGCTATACGAAATGCACTCTCAAATTTGGTGTCCAAACGACACATGACAACCAAACCCAAAATTCAAAAATCTAAAATGCGTCTGCGTTTAATAACAATATTCATTAACATTAAATTTTACATAACATCAAAACATTTGAAATCATCACCATCAGATAAAAATATACAGTTACTAATACTGTGTGGAGCTATAACGACGTTTTTTTACTGTAAGCTTACAATAGTAATGTAAATGTCAATTTATTATCAAAAAATATACCAAATATGCTAAACTTAATTAGATTACTTTGTACTGCTATTTCAACATTCGTTGTTGCTATCGCCACCTACATTATTTTTTTCTTTGATATTATCTATTGTTTCATCCAAAAGCATAACAATTAGGTAATTTTAAATTTCTTATTATTTTCTTAAATTTCCATTAACGTTTTTGGTCTTCTAATGAAATGTAAGAGTCTTAAAAAAACCACGAGAGAATAACTTCCTTTAATGGCTACCTAATTTTTTTTCTTATTGGATACTCCTTCCAGTCAAAAAACATGTCTTAGGATGACATTTGCATCAAAGCTATTGACGCCTATGACTAGTGCTGATTTTTTTCCTTTTTTTATGTGCGAGGTTTATTTCCCTTTGTACCTACTGGATTGCCATAATTTTCTTTGGTTATTTGTCTGACAGTTCGTTGGCCAATATTGAGAGCGCGTCAGCTATGCATTAAAATACTGACGTTAAAGATAAAAATGGCCCTCCGGTTAGAAACTCACGGCACTTTTTATTTTAAAAGAATGTTATACGCTACGTAAACGTGTCTATAAAACTACCCTATTTTTGTCTTTGTGCAGGTGATATCAATCAAATACAGATGACACACTGTCAATCGTCTCAAATCTCAGTTAATAAATAAAGCTAGCGGAAACAAAGCTACGTTTTTTTTTCTGAAACAGTTTTCCTTTACATATATACATATATATCTTCACGCCAAGTCCCTTACGGGCTAGGCAGAGAGTATTGAGTGTCAGACCTCACGATCCTGACACACTTGTCTGGCTTCCTTCACATTCATTACCCTTTTCATACAAACACGCTGGTTTCTGAGACTTTTAACACCACCCTCGGATAATATCCAAGTGATCTGATCGTGGAATGACAACCTTGGTTTCCCAAGGTACCTACATCCATCCATATTCGCATTGTATATCTGCTTTGTCAATCTTTTATCTCTCATTCTTTCCACATGACCGAACTTGCGGAGCATGCCCTTTCGCACTTGACACCAGCACTTTCTAATTGTGCTTTAAATTATTAAATTTAAATTCAACAGCACAACACTTTACAAGAATTTTACAATAGCAATTTCGTCTAGCAATTCTTAGGCTATTACCGGTACATTTTTTTATTGATTTGTTCTTAGTTTAAACATTATTTATTACCTGAGTACAAATTAATGAATGCACTTAATTATAAACCATAAATTTACAAAATGAGACACTGTTTTTCCTATAATACAATTTTTAACAAAAGGTTGTCAAAGGCGACCTTAAGGTAACTTGCAGTTTTTTCAAAGTATGTACAGACCTCTTCGACTGGATTTCGCGTAAAAACGCGTTCAGCTATTCGTCAAGAGTGTCAATTATGTCAATTTATTGTCAAATCAAGTTTGGTTATTGTAAATATTTTACTATTAAGCTGTTTTACTAAATAAATAGTTTTACAGGAGTTGGAAAGAAGAAATTTGTTAAATTTAAAAGAGTACTTGCATCAGTTTATGGACGGGATCCCAACCGAGAATTGAACTCGTTTACACCGAACTTAGTTTTAATAAATTCGATTTTCAATATAATCGGTGAAATCAGCCCTTAGACGGTTGGCAAAGTCTCTGTGATCATTCAAAAATTGCACGCCTGAATTTTCTGAATGTTTTTGCCATGTATTTGTCGAGCGTGTGAATTGAACCTAACGATGTGATTATTGTGTAGTTCGTAATGTCAATTACATGAACGTTCGGGTCTGTTGGATGCTGAACCGCTAAACGATCTATAATCACGTAAATATTGTTTCCGATATTTCATTGGTATAATTTCGTTATCATTACAAATGCCGAATGTTTTATCATAAATGGAAATAGAATTTAATGAAACGTTTAAAATGCAGCTCGTATCGTATAGTTAAAACTTGTTATGTTTTACCGGTCAAAAACCACATATTTTGAATGAATGAATGAATGAACTTTTTGTTCTGTACAATCATACTCACAACAAACTACAAAGAAAGTACAAATAAGTATTATTAATAGCATTTTTACAGTTTGTAATACACAAAAGGTAGTCCATACAAAGCGATATCAAACTGATATTCTTTTTTTTTAAAGAAACTATCTAAACATATGTCCAATAGTAGTAAACATATCAAAACTTTAAGATGAGATTAAAAAAATAATAAGAAAACATGTAACTACTAAAAGTAAAATATGAAAGATACACTAAATAAAGACTTAACAATGTTATACTTTTTGATTGCAAGTAAACATGTATTTTTTTGTTTAAAAAGTTTTAAAAGTATTAAATCTTTGTGCAATTGTTATATTTTCCACCGGGTTAATTAGAGTGGGTTCATAAGAAACGAGCACAATTCTTCTGGAATGGTAGGTAACCTGATCTGCTGTGATCATCACTAAACATATACTAAAAAGTCCCTATTCCGTATCTTTTTAGTGACGATCACTGGGTAAAGTGTACATCAAATAGCTGTCAACAGAAATACAATGGACATAGCAAATACAAAACACGTCAATTGACAGTTATTTGATGTACACTTTACCCAGTGATCACCACTAAAAAGATACGGAATCAGCCTCCTGGTCGTCAAAATGTCAAATTCCAATTTAGTGCAGTTTGTGTAGAGATAATTAGTTACCACCGTATGCGCTAGACTTAGCTTATTAATCCAATCTTGGCAAAGCAGCATCTTAATCGTATAGGCGTATCTCACTATCAAGAAATCAAACTGCTCGTTTGCCATCTATTCCCAAAGAAATTGTTCATGGTAGTTCTGCAAACGCACTGAGTTTTTTTAATTCTCGGCGTCTACTTTAAACTAATAGAAAGAGACACAACACGTTTGATTCTGTCATACAAGTTTTGGAGTTTTCATTTTCAGAGACGTTTAGCGTCAGCAAATTACATTTTTTCAATGCCGTAAAAGTTGTCTTACATATAAATAAACAAAAATATGTAAGTAAGATATTCATATAAAAACAATGTCTACAACGTATTGTATACAACATACAATATGTATACAACATACAATACGTTGTAGACATTGTTTTTATATGAATATCTTACTTACATATTTTTGTTTATTTATATGTAAGACAACTTTTACGGCATCGTGTATGTATACAATATATTGTTGTACACATATAAGCTTTATGTCGGTTTATTTGTTTACTTGAAAATTGAAGTACTTAGTTATTGCGTATAACTGAGAACTTTAATTTTCACAAATATTTTTAGGCGATGATTCACATTCCACGTCAATATTTAGGATACCTTTTATAGTGGAAAATTTTTCAGTTTCTACTACTAAGCACGAAAAGTCACGTCGACGTGTGTAAAAAGTCGCGTGTAAAAAAAAATTGTGTAAAAAGTGTGTATGAGGTAGGTATTACTAAATTTATTACTTATAGTTCACTAAATGTTACAAGGAAATAAAAAATATTAACATTTACAAAAGACGTGCTTGACAGACAAAGCTTACAGCTAACTCGATCATAGAAATCAACGAAACAAAAGTGGATATACGTGTAGACAGATAAACCAAATTAATGAAAACTAAACAAATACAACAATTCAACAACACCAAGCCGCTATGTTCTTACTAATTTGACACGTCTGAAATGTCCCTTTTGTTTTTTATTTCAATGAAAATGTAGTAATAATTGAAAATGAGTTCAGAAAATTAGTGACAAAATCGGTGAAGTGTTTGTTTGATTGATTTTCTTTTACATTTATGGTTTAGCTTTTCAGTGTCTTATATTATATAGTTCATTAATTATGCTTATTCAAATCATCTCGTTACACTTGAAAAGTGGGCAATTACAGAATTTATAATGAAAGCTCTATTCGATATTTCAGTCCAAGCATAAAATTTGAATGACTATTTTAAAACTAAGCAATAATATTAATGAACTGGTTTTGTTGCCTAAGTGACAAGCGGAAGCGTTAAATTGCTCACGAACTCAATTTTTTTTGTTTCAAGATGATAAACAAGCCTTACTTTTAGTAACTGTTGTTTTCAAGCTTTCAGGAAAATTAAAAGTAAGGGTTTATTTTATTTTTATAATTCTCTAGCTAATGTTAAGTCTCTGAAGCTAAATGTGTATCACGGACACTTTTTATAGAAAAATATTTACAACATTCGTGTAAGATTTGATTTAGGTATGCTTTTATAGATAGATGTCAACTTATTTATTTAAGTAATTTTCAATTGATCAACCAGTAACTTTATTTAAATAATATACATATCATGTAAACTAAATGTGTCTACAAAACTTAATGCTAACTTAAATATTTGAAGTCAATTCAAGGTAGGTAAGAAAAGACGAAAAACATTTCCTCTCGATGACGCCAAAAGTTCTTAAAATGTTTATTCTGCGGTAGTAGTTCTACTGCGCACTAACAAAACTTATTTTAGGACAACGCTAATATTTTTTTTGTTTATTAGGCCTACAAAACGAAGTTACAACTTTTACAACGCATATTAAATTAATGTTTATGAAACAAACATTTGCTAAACAGATCTCTTCTAGATGTAAACACAGTATGCTAAATAAGTAGATAATAAAAAAATGTACGTATAACAACAATGATCTAAGCAATGATTAGTTTTGTTTGGTACCGTTCTTAATATTAAATAGACATGAAAATAAACATACATGTATTAGCTGTCATATTAGTTTAAGAATTTATTAAGAGAAGATAGCAAACAGCAAAACTTAGTTCAGAGAATATATGTTAATTTCAATACCAGTAAGCGTTTAAAAAATGTCACATACCTATAGTCTATCATTTCTTTTAGAAAAGTCAAAGAGTAATTAAATTCCGTTGTAAGTTTACTTATTGCACCATTTTGAAACGGTGTAGATGAATTCCCGGCGGCAAGCAGAATTCCAACTTCGATTGGACAGCGGTCAGCAACTAAGAGCCTGATTGGACTAATGATATTAAATGATGAACTATAATTGGTACAAATTTACTTCGAATAATGTGAAGTTATATTTTAAAGTAATCTATATGATATTATATTTTAAGAGCAACTGCAAAAAACCGACTTCGTTTCAATAGGTAAATAAATCATCTACGTACACAAACATTTAGTATTTACTTCAATTTCCCATTCCATTATCAAATTAACACTTGGGATGACCTCAAATGAATTAAATAAAAAATATAAAATAGAAAACATTTTTAAAATTGGTTCAGAAATTACAGTAAAATCGATGAACATAAAAAAATATGGGAATCGAACATATCAACACTGTCGTAGAACAAATAAAAATTTGAAAAATATCTTTACAAGAGACAAGTATGTTTGAGATTAAAACTTAATAGACTTTCTCCCTTATTTTTCAAGTTGAATCCCCAAAAGAAGAAAATTGAATCCCCATTTACTTTGGTTATCTTTAAAAAATGAAAATACACAATTTTCATTTTCTTTTACCCGGCCCGGGAATCAAACTCGGGACCTCAATAAGTTAAGTCCGACATCGGACCACAGAAAGGAATAAATTAAATCGGAGTACGCTATAATTTGCAGCCTAATTTAGGTTTTGGTTTTTAACACTCTCTCACCTTTAATATGGGGGATAAAGTATCCTACAATCCTTCCTCCGACCTTTTTCTAGTACATATTTGCAGAATTTCGATACTATTCACTGTATCCAAATAAGCCCAGGAATGAACTATGAATGTGTCACAGTATTAAACAAGATACTGAACACATTACTTCCATTCCTCTTGCAAGAAATCACTCTGAATATCACACTTCGCACATTCTCTAAATGCCTCTTAATACGAAAACATTATTTATGTACGGAACGTCCGCATAATATGGAATAAGATGGACCCGAAACGTCTCACGGGGGATGTTAACGATGACTAAGGGATTCCTCGGGACAAGGATCCACCTGCGTCTTAACACTTCCTAAGTGAGATGTCTGACTTGCTTGCTACATATGCTCACCATTTATTGTATGTAAATTGTTATATTCAGGATGTCCTGCATATTTATGGCTCTTATTTTAGAGCTATCGCCTCTTTGGTCTAGTGGTCCAGGTGTTGGACTTCTTGAGGTCCCGGGTTTGATCCCCGGGTCGGGCAACAAAAAAATTTGAAATTGTGCATTCTCAATTTTCCAATAAAATGTATATATTAATTTTCTAATAATACGTGCCTAGTCTGCGGTAGGTCTGCCACCTATCACATTGTGGGATTTAGTGTCTTCAGCTAGTCGTGAGTGCCCTGGTTGTGCCTCTGCCTACCTCTTCGGGGATATGGGCACGAAGATACTTTTAGTTTTTACTTTTAGTACATCAGAAATTATTGTAAATTGGTTGCCTAATTAAAACAAAAACATTTTGTCCAGAGTTTAAGAAGGCAAAAATTAGTTTTAATTTCATAAAAAATGATTTTTCATTTAATCTTAAGAGAACAAGAAAACTTTATCTTGACTTATCACATTGTGGGATTTAGTGTCTTCAGCTAGTCGCGAGTGCCCTGGTTGTGCCTCTGCCTACCTCTTCAGGGATATGGGTGTGAATGTACTTTTTTTTACTTGAGACCCAAAGATATGCTGTGTATGCAACCTGTTTCTCCAGATTTTTTTATTAAATTTTGTAACAGTTGTTGTTTTTTAGTTTTGTTGTTGTTTAGTTTGTATCAGCAAGATTTGCTACTTGACATTGCTTGGGCGGTATTACTTCAACTGCTACATTGTTTTAACTTTACTTTACGTGAGTATAAGACAAACTGTAATAAAATTACTAACCAAACTGTGCATGGGAAAAAAATATTTTGGTTTTCCCATTTCCCTAAAATTTCCCGGTCTTTCTCTTTATAAGGACTCTCTTTTGATAGTAACTGACACAACAAGAAAAGAAATAGCAAAATTGTTCTATCCATTTAGGCGTGATGTGACGACCACGCGAAATGCGACCATCTACATATTTTGTAAAAATGGTTCCCTTTTTACAAAATATGTAGATGAGATTGACGATGATAATATTCCAGTAACGAAATATCGCAAAGTATGCTAAAGTCGTTAAAAATGTATTTTACGTATGTTCCAGCTTATTAGAAAAATAGTAAAAGAACTGTTTTCATCTTTGTATTTTGTGGTTTAGCAAAAAAGATAGAGTATCGAAGCTGAAAATGTATTTCTCTCTTTGCTTGAAAAAGCAAATAGGTTTTTTTAGCTTCATCTCATTGGCAGACTTTGCTTTTTTATATCTTCTGTGGTAAAGAATTCTAGTCCTTAACAATTTCAAATAAATGTTTCCAGAAAATTTTTAGGTCAATGGAGATAACAGTCTAGTATCATAGCAGCTAATTCGTGGCATCAAAAAAGAATAAATCTTACACTGGATTTCCAAAGACGATTTTTATTTCATAAAATGAAACACAAACAAGCTTATTGTTCATTGACAAGAAATAAACATCAAAGGTAATAATGTCGCATTGCCAACCTGAAGATAGAGTGACGATCTTCTTGATTAGGTTTATCAGTTTACTCTAGTACTCTAACTAGCAGAAATTAATAAGGCCGTGATAATCATCCATTGGGATCGTTGCAAAATACTAACTACTAGTCCTAGACATGGTCTTAGTAATTAATGTACCAAAAATTATCTCTTATAAGCTAACTAGTAGTCAAGCCACTGGCATATATTCCTCTAAAGATCACAGAAACAGAGTAAAATACTTACTTAGCTTATAGCCAAGCTTCTTCCACGTTCATTATTTTAAAGTGAAACTTCTTTATCGGGGTTGGAAAAAAAATGTGTAACATTTTTCCGTTATGTGCCATCTTTGTTCTTATCTTATATACTTTCTCCAGCGGAGTAGGGATTAGCAATAAACTTTATTTAACCAATTTCTGTAAAGTTGCATATAGTAAATTATGTTTTGAAAAATAACGTCATAAAGAAATTTCACTTCTTCAATTCTTACGAGTGTACGCTAGTACACGCACACATTTTTTTATACAAGCCGACAACACCTTAGCAATTCAATCATGGAATATTAAGTCCTCCCAGTATATACTAACATCAACTCATATATAATGTAAAATAAAACATATTTTATAACAAATTTAGTATATTAAAAATCATATTAAATATGCGTTGCCCAAAAAAAAATCTAAACAAAATGTTTTAATTATTTTTGGTAAAAAAGTTTTATCATTATTCCAATTTTTTTTTCAGGAAACACTACATTTACATGTTCGCAAAAAAACTGGGCATATACGGATATCACTATTTTTTCTGTTATCCAATCTAAATGAAAGTAACTGGCATGGACATATATATTTAGACCTGGAAACGTAGGTATATTACAGGCAACCCAACTTCTGCACATTCTTTAAATTTTAAGTCAAGATAAAGTTTTCCTGTTTTCTTAACATTAAATGAAAAATCATTTTTTATGAAATCAAAACTAATTTTTGCCTTGTTAAACTCTGGTCAAAATGTTTTTGTTTTAATTAGGCAACCCACTTACAATAATTTCTGATGTACTAAAAGTGAAAAGTAAAAGTATCTTCACGCCCATATCCCCGAAGAGGTAGGCAGAGGCATAACCAGGGCAGCCACGACTATCCGAAGAAACTAAGTAGACCGGCCAACCGGGCACATTTCCAATCCCGAGCAACATTTTTCTTTAGAAAATTGGAAAAACCCAATTTTTTTTTGTTGCCCGACCAGGGATTCGAACCCGGGACCTCATGCAGTCAAGTCCAATAACTGAACCGCTAGACCACAGAGGCGACTAAATGTATATGTACTAAACTTATTATAAAGTAAATTTCATACTACTATCAGCTTGGTGTTGGTGGACCTAGGTTTGTATCTTAGACCAAATTGACCGCCACCACCCTTTCTTTCTATCTCATTTTTCTCGAATCGCACTGCTACTAATAATAACATACAGATTTTTATCTATTTTCTTTGAAATATCCTTTCTTTGTTATCACTTTTCCCTTATCACGACCGACTATTTTATTTTCCTAAACAACTTAATGTAAAAAGGGTTATGCTCTATTAAGCGACAGGAGGAAACCCACAAAAGAATCTATATTTAACAAAAAAGGTTTTCCATAAATGGCGGTACTCGACGAGGCGAGAACAATCGATTTTGTTAAATGGACTGAGAAATACTCACTGATTCACTGATCGCCAAATTTTCGTGAAGCCTGGTCGATGTTACTAATTTACCATTTTATATTAGTGGTATTTACGGGATTTTTGTGTGGGATTGGGAAAACCTACCCTTTTTCCGTGTTGGTCCGGGCTCATTTGTAGAATAGACCATCTGCCTTCATCTTCATCATCTTCATCTGCAGCTCGCAAAAGGCGCGCATAGGCTCACCGTCACTTACACCGTGACATCTAACTAGGTGGTAGAGTTAGGCAGCGACTCGCCCGGATTGGTACCACCGCCTTACCTATTTCTGCCGCCATAACGTCATGATGTGTTCCGGTTCGGAGGGTAAGGTAGCCGGTAAAC
>NJDD01007076.1:0-88217 GCA_002245505.1 Calephelis nemesis
ACGGGCGTCACTGCCGGCTGCGTTGCAGCACCCTTCTTCTTGCCCTTTCCTTTAGAGGCCTCTGCGGGTGTACGAGCTGTTGCCGATGGACCGGCTTCGGCTACAGACTGCAGTTGCGGTTGGGCAGCTTTCGCCTTACTGCTACGCACTGCCAGTGGTGGCCGAATGCTCGGAGCCGGAAGGAGGCGATCTTCCAGCCCCGCGATTCTCGCATTCATCATTTCGCCTAGCGAAACCGTGAGAGAGCGTTTTAGCTCCTCCACTATTTCACCAGGCGAAACCGGTGCTGCCGCTGTAGTAGTAGGGGCAGCAGCCCTTGCTGCTGCAGCTGCTTCTCCTTCACTTCCGCAAATCCTAGGCGGAGCGCCTTCACTTCTGCCCTCAGTTGTTCCATTTCAAGGCGAAGGCGGTTGTTGTCCGCCCTCAGCCTTCTGGTCTCCTCAGCCTCCGTACGGCCGGCTAGTGCTTCCACCACTTCTTGCAATTCTGCAGCCGACTTTTTCAGCCGACTGACGAATTCACCCTTACATGATATTCTGCTCCCTGCCTTCGCTCTGAGAGCCTGTCCGTCGAGGCTGTCAATAATTTCGGGTCGCTGTGATTCTGACCCGCCTTCGATTGCCTCGACCGACTCGCTCACGGAGTTTCCGGCTCGACGCTTAGATATACGTCCTGACGAGGGCTTCAGGAACTCATCCCTTGAGGCCCCCACCATCTTCTTACGTCCCCTTCTGGCTGAAGGAACTTTAGCCGGAAACGGTCCTTCCGTGTCCGTGCCCGAAGGTACGGAGAACAGAGTAGATGCCCGTTTCCGGGTCATCCGCTCTTCTACGTCAGATATTTCATCCGACGATGACGACGACACCGCTATGCTAGAACAAGCGGGTTGGCCCTGAGAAGGGCCATCGTCGCCAACCATCTCGCCTTCTAGAAGAATAGAAGGACTTCCACTACAGACCTGGCCCTTAGAAGGGCCTCTCCCCGTTGCCGTGTGGCCCTTAGAAGGGCCTTCACCGCAATCTACATCAGTTTGGCCTTCTCGGCTCTCCACCATTTCATCTAGGTTTTTTGTTTTAGAATTTGAGCTCATAATTAGATCCCACGAGTAGCGGACGAACTACTAGGACCACCACGCCGTTACGCCGCTCCGACGTGGCTAGGCAACTACGATGGGCCTCGCCACAGCACCCAAAGCTGGAACCGTTCGCGACACAGTCACCCCTGTGCCATTCAGCCCTCGGCACGGCTCTACACCTTGGCTTGGGGTAATTTTTTATAGAGGTTTTCTTCCTCGCGGCCCGGCCAATTAAGGCAAGACCCTCGGTCCACGGTAGGCCGATAGACGTAACACCGACACCTCCCGTGGATTACGATATCACGGACACGCCGACGTGGTTAGTGCCAGCAGTGCCCGGCGTTGAGGTACCAATTAGCTTCCCCAAGGTGCTGGCTTGCACCCCGGGTACTGAGCCCCCCCCGCCACGACAAGGCTTGGTACCTTGGGGGGATTGATTAGGTACCTCAGTACTTACTAAGTATTGTTAAATGGCCTAGTGGTCTATTGGCTAGAGTGGAAATGTATGAAGTAATAATGGTCAAGAACATCAGGTTAAAGTACTACGTCAACAATGATCGTCAGGAGAGCATGCTTTGGTAACTTATTTCATTCTATATGAAATGACCGCAGCTTTGCTTGCGTTGTACCGTACTAGAGTAACTCTCCCTCTTTTCCCGGTGTTAATCCCTGGCTTTCTTCTCCAGATCTATATAAACCATTTTCCTATGAAGCAGCTCTTGGCTACAAATCATTAATTTTTCTCTGATTCCTACCTATGATTTCGTGAAGAGGTGTATTGTTGGCTACCTAGAAATCAGTCTGTTTGTTTACCCTGTGATCCTTAAAAAAACTTTCCACTTAGAATAATCGGTCTCCAGCAATAATAAGATATTTTGAACAGCAAAATTTTGGCTTTAAAAATCCTCTGAAAATGCGGTTATGTAAGACAGTGAATAAGCCTATGTCTCTCCTGGGCGGTTACCTTGAACTATAAAAGCAGTATTATTTCCATATTGCTAAATGTCCACATATAAAAGCGACTTTATGGCTTGTCATTGGATTGTCTTTCTGCGATGACACTTAGCACTATTGCAATATTACGAGTATTTTAAGCGTTCATGGTATTTTGCTATCAGGGGCACACCATGAGGTAGGGCCCTTGATAGTAAAATATAACAGTGGCCTAAAACACCATAGATATCAACACAATGGGTCTAATCTTATATACAGGATGTATCTATTGTGTGTATATAGGTCATAGAAATCCTATTAATATTATAAATGCGAAAGTTTGTATGTATGGATGTATGGATGTTTGTTACTCTTTCACGCAAAAACTATAAAGCCGATTACGATGAAATTTGTTATGTAGGTAGCTGAAGACCCAGAATAACATATAGGCTAATTTTTATCCCGGAGTTCCCGCGAAATTGGGACTTACGCGGGTGAAACCGCGGGGCGCAGCTAGTAGGATATACTTAGAGGTCAGTGATATAGGTGTACACAGTAATGAATACTTCTGTGGTAATTTAGACACATGTCAGACTTCAAAATTCCTTTTACAGTTTTTGTCGGAAACAAGTTGTTAAATATTTAGCAGTTTTTCAGCCCGCAATGTATAACGAACAATGTACGTGCAATAAGTCGGTACATGTAATAAGAGTATATTCACTTCAAAAATGAAAATAGTAAATTATTTTTTACCACTAGGTACATAGATTATGTAGCTACGATTTAGTATTTTTGGCAGTATAAACGGTAGGTAAACTTATATATTTTGTTTTAAATTATTTCGTGTTTTTGGCGCCATCGAAAGAAAAGATGGTCGAAGTTTTTTCACAATTATTGAATTTCGTGTAAAATATCGTATCGTGTATTTCCTCGTTCCCGCCAAATCTCATTATATGAGCTTGAGTAATGAGGCCACCGCTTTACGCAAGAGCCTGACATGACTTACTGACGACTTATGACTGATGACTAATTATAATTGAGTAAAATTGATATAAAATTTGATGCAAATTTCTACTTGACTAATGGCAAGATACTAACGTGTTAAAGGCCAAAACCTAAAGAAAAAAGAAGAAAGTGTTTCGTGATATTTTTTGTGAAAAGATGTATTATGATCGAAAACGCAGTAACTCTTTCAGCCATGTAGTAAACTTTATAATTTTTAGGATGTTCTTCTTCTTCTTTTATAAATATGGCTTTCAATCGTTTTTCACGACTGATATTCTAGAGTGTTTCCAGTATATTAAATTTTACCATTGACAAAATTTTGTAACTCTGTGTCATCATTTAGTTCCCGCCATAATACGGTTAACATGGCCGCCGCCGCCGTTTATTCGTAATTAATTGTTCGGGTGGAAATTAATAACAAAACCCAATTGTAACAGCTTAAAAGCTTTTGTTATTAATGGCGCTTATGGAATTAATTCAATAAGCCAAATTTTGTGAAGGTTTTTATAGGGGTGTAATCGTTTTACTGTCAAAACAGGATTGTTTTGGGAATTAAAACATAGGTATATCTGCTTATTAAGAGTTTTGTGACATTGGATTGCCTTCACACAATTTTATATAGAAAATGACGACTTAATGTATAAATTACTTTTATTTAAGCTTTTATAATTACTAATATATTAATATATTGTACAGAAATATATTATGTAGTCAAGTATTACGTATATCAATTTTCCAAGTAAAATCTTTATTACTCTTTTTTACAATTTGTTTTTCTAATTACACAAATGAAGCTGTTTTATCTACTTTAATAACATTTGACTATAGTAAAATAAAATATATAGTGCTGTCATAGCCCGAGGCGACAACAAATGTCTGATTTTTTTATGGTAGGTAGTAGAAGGCAAATAAGCAGACGGTGACACCAAAGGTAGTAATGGAGCGTTGCCAACCTGAAGCCGGGATGTTAGACCTAGGGCAAATGTAAGTTTACCGGCTACCTTATCCTCCAAACCGGAACATGTCAACGGCAAGCCCTGACGTTATGTCTATAGTATATATGTGAATAGGTAAGGCGGTGGTACCAATTCGAGTCGTCGCGAAACTTTACCACCTAGTCAGAATTAGATACTATATAAAGACTATTTTTGTTAACTTTTAAAATTTTAAAGAAAGAAAAATTTTTGCCCCGGACAAGATTTGGACCAGTAAGGTTTCGTTTCAGGCCCACGAATGCCCTAACCATTTGAGCAACTAAGGATTCAAGTCCCGTAGCGAAATTTTTAATTCCTTTCTTACCCGTTAACGCAGGTTATGTTGCATAGATTATAGAAATTTAACCCAAGCACAGTGCTGAAATAAAATCTTCTAAATAGTTACCTACCTTAATTAGATATTAACTGTTAAAGAAAACAAATTAAATACTATTTGTTAGCAATAAAAATACGTAAGAAACCAAATCCTTTTTAAACCAACATGAGTCATAGGACCCTATTTTTATATAATTAGAAATAATGAGAGAGACTGCTAGGGCCACAACGCATTCAAATTCGTTACTATAGGTACAACCAAATATTTCCTATGTTTTTAGTTTTTTAAGTTGATTTCTGTCCAAATTTTTATGAGAGATTTAACTATGAGATAAGAAAGATGTACTACTGTATGTTATGATTAAATAATACATTATTTCCTATTTTCCTTTGAGATTGGAAATAATTCTTGGCCCAATTTTATAAGGAATCAACTTCTTGGTGGATAAATAAAGTATCAAATTCAAAAATAGAATTATTAAAATCTAACTCTGTTAAAAATATGCGACAATAATTATTGTTAAGAACATTAAAATTTGTTTATTTTAGTGTTAAAATTTAATACGACCTTCTAGGTGTTATATACTATCCATTAAAAAATAATGATCAAAATCGGTACATTGTAAAAAGTTACGCGTGGCCTAACATAAGCAAAATATTTATGTTGAAACCGAATTGACTCGCTTTTTCTTTAAATTGAGAATATTTTTTCCGTCGGTTGAAAGTGATTTTTACTCTAAGTGTAAAACAGTAAAAATTACTGTTTTCAATCAGCTGATATTATATCCTTGTTGGTCGAGAGATCAGCACAGCTATACGATTAGCGCAACTGACCACCCGTGACGGTAAGGTTCGATTCCTAGCGTGAGCCAGCGTTTGTATGATAGACATAAAAAAGCTCTGGCTGTCTCAAAGCTCGGTGAAGGTGAAGTTATAAAAACCGCGAGGTTGGCAACTCATTAGGCATTCCAAAAAAATGTGTGTGTATCTGAGTTTGAATGTTTATTAAATTTACTCCAGTAACTCTTTTGTCTCTATTTTCTAATGTTTTTGTATGTATCACTATCGTTGACTAATACTGATTTCCCTGTCTAAGGTTAGATGAATTTGTGTAAATTGTTGAGCGATATATGTTTCAGTATCTTCACGCCCATAGCCCCAACCCACAACTAGCCGAAGACACTAAGTACCACATTGCGATATTTATTACCAATTTAAGTCAAACTTATTTAAAAAACAATCGCAACCGGCTATTTGTCATGCAATAAAAATTAATACGCCAACACATCACCCCAATTTAATAAAAAAATAGTCTTGCACGTGTCGCAAGTTCAAAAAGCAATGTCACACTTGTACCAAAGACAATATTTAATTGTTTTTTTCGGCGCGTGTCGGCACTCAACAACATGTTTTCATCCTTATCCACAGGGGTTCAACAATGGATGACAAATTGATCGTTGACAAAGGAATCAGGTTTATTGGGCGACGTTATGAGGGTACTTTGCGAGCTTGTGGGACAAGGAATGCCGTGGAGTGGAAAATAATTTGCATGTAACTATTTTAGTAGAGAATGCTAATGCTAATTTATAAAAAAATATAGAAATGATCTGTGTCTGTGAGTTTCAGTGTTTCAAGTTTTAGTGAGTTGACCTTTTCTCTTTCCAGAATCAAGCTTTAATAATTGAGAACATAGGGAAGTCTTTGCTGCGACTTGCGAGAATCATCTTTTTAGTCAAACTGAAAATAGGACAATTTATTGATCTTTTCTCGTCTTATTTAATAACTGCTATCTACTAGGCCCATACTCAACCTCACATGCACGAGATGAGGCGTAAAGGAAAAGATGAAATGACAATATTGTAAAATAAATTTGACTTAAATTGGTAATAAATATATATTGCTAGACAAATAACACAAATTTATCTAACCCCTAAGTAAGCAAATTAAGTATTAGTTAATAATAATACATACACATATAGCAATTAGCGTATATAACAGCGTAGATCACCAAATGCATGCATATCAAGATATCGAAATAAAATACCCATTCTCTGCGTTGATCATGTTTTGAGAAATGTTTTATCCCCCGACGGAAAATGAGGGATGTTATGAAAATAACGTGTATCTGCGTACGTGTAACCTTTGAATGTGGATTTTGTATTTGAAAGCTGACTCAATCGGAATGGTTTTAACTACGTCAGTCACTTCTAGATTTTTTCAAGGATTTTGCAAAATTATATTTTTTAGTGATCTTGTGTATTCCGTGGGAAATACTACCGTCATACCGGCTCACCACGGCCGTCTCAAATGGCAGTTAGATCGTGAAATTGTACTAAATTGCTAAGTTTGTGAAATATATGTGTTACAAGAGTAGTGTGAAAATAATTAATCAAATAAATGATGATTTACATTTTTACAGAAACTTAAAATAATTACTACTACAATAAGAAACTCTACTTCCATATCTTATTATTACTTTTTTTGCACTTTATTTAAGTTGCTTATGTTAAGGGTTAGGTTAGATTTTTAGTTGTATTTTTTTTTGTAAATTATGTATGATAAGTTTTGGTCAGTCAGTAAATATTAACTTTCTTCTTTCATTCTATCTTAGTATATAAAAAGCTGAAAAGTTTATTTTGTATGACGACTCCACGCCTCTGTGCTGTGATTCAGTATGCGGTACATAATGAGATAGTGAGCCATGGCCGTAATATTGCCAAGTTATTACATTATCCGTTATACACTGCTGCATTCTGTTCACTAATTAATATTAGCTTAATATGTTTGCGTATGTCTTATAAGTGCTTACATAAGTATGAAAACAAGGTCCTCGTCTAAGATATATGTGCTTAATATTACATGACTAATAAACTTATGTAGAACAACGAAGTATGAAATGTTTTGTTACAACTGCCCTAAGTTAGCAAATTTAGTGTATGTCTTTGATTATAAAAAAACATGTTTTCATTCCAAAATATCAACTGATGACTTAATAACTCGATCGATTCCGTATTAACAAAAAACTTGATTAATTAATATAAGTAAAGTATCTTTACCCCCATATCCCCGAAGAGGTAGGCAGAGGCACCCACGGCTAGCCGAAGACGTTAATTCCCACAATGTGATAGGTGGCAAGCCTATCACAAACTAGGCAAATATCTATTTCCGGGTAAAGTTATTTGAAATAGAAATTTGAAAATACTCATTTTTTAATTTTTTTTTGTTGCCCGACTTAAGCCATCGGGACATTGTTTATTCAATGTTCGTGTTATATAAAAATAGTTCGTGTTATATTGAGTACGAGTAAAGTGTATATAAAAGGGATGCTTCGGCAGAAATCTGTAACAAAGGGGTTAGAGAAACTTGTCAAACTTTGTTTTGAAAATGGGTCATTATTTTTGTTGTGTTATGCGATATCCAAAGTTGTACATTGGTTTACAGTTAACAATATTCTTTTAAATGGTAATAAGACGAAATGTAGGTATTAGATTTTCAATGCCCAATGTTAGGCTAGTAGATTCCAATGTACAACTAAATGGATCTAATCTGGATCTGGTTGAATCCACTGTCTTTTTAGGCATCACTATTGATAATAAATTACAATGGGCCCTCATATTGAGAAACTGGCAAATAGGCTTAGTTCAGCAGCATTTGCAGTTAAAAAAATAAGAACATTAACAGATGTTGAAACGGCCCGAATAGTATATTTTAGCTATTTTCATAGTTTAATGTCTTATGGGATACTTCTTTGGGGAAATTCTGCAGATATAAATTATATATTTGTATTAAAAAAACAGCTATTAGAGCTATTTATAATCTTAAAGTAAGGGATTCCCTCCGAGAAAAATTCAAAGAAATAAATATTTTAACCTTTAGTTCCCAATACATTTATGAAAACTTAATGTATGTTAAAAAAAAATCTATGTATGTTTACAAAAAAATGTGATGTTCGCGATATTAATACGAGGAATAAAAATAATCTAACCGCATACAAAACTCGTCTCCATAAAATTAGTAAATCCTTTTTGGGTCAATGTATACGTTTCTCAATACGCTGCCCATTGGTATTAGAGATCTACCTATAAATAAGTTTAAAAAATGTATCAAAGCAAAATTATGTCAAAAAGGCTATAATACGGTCTCAGAGTATTTGGAAGATGAACATGCTTGGGAATAGAGGTTTCAATCTCCCACTGCAATTTGTAATGTGATTTGATGTAGGTACTTACCTTTTATTTAATGTTAAAATCAGATTGTAATTAATTGTATTTTTAATCTAGATTATATTGTAAATATTATTATTGAAAAAAAGACAAGCCCGCTGAGTTTCTTTCGCCGGATCTTCTCAGTGTGAGGCCGCGATTCCGATCCGGTGGTAGTTAAAAAAATGTCGGCGCGCACAAATACCACTTGTATGGTTCATGTGAATAAAGATTATTCTGATTATGCAAAAAAAGCAGCGGAAACATTGTAAATTTTGTGTTCTTTGTAATTGCCTGAACTTTTTTATGACAAAAGAATGAACTTTTCAACTTAGCAAATAAATTCTCTATTTGAAACAGTCCCCCTAAGTTGCATTTACATTGTGGCGCTACTATCGTGGCACGTTCCGAACATAAAAAGATTATTATTGATATTATTAACTCAAAACTATGTAAAGGGTTTATTTATAATTTTTAGAGTTACGGAGCATTCGTTTTTCAATTGACTCCAAAAAGAGGGACGTTATCGATTGAAATTGTTGTAATTTTTTCTAATTTTTTTGAAGTGAAAACTTCTTTAGCGACGTTGCGAAACTTTTTTTTGGGATGGGTAAAAACTTTAAAACTCGCGCCAGATCGCTAGACGGTGCAGGGCGCATGCGCGAATAATTGATGTTTCTGTATTATTTAGATATTTCCTAGGAGCATAGGATTCGCAATGAGTATTACGCCGCAATATACTTACCATTACATTACAAGACAACATGATGGCAGATAGTGTATGATATCAACAGATATTGCTCTATTCGTTCCATCTTGAAAATAAGCTTTATGTGTAGACGATTAACGCTCGTTAGACAGATAATATGACAACGCTCCTAGTAGTCCTAGCCGTCTCGTAGTCTTACTTTAGCGAGTTTTTGTCAATCCAAACGCAGGTTATAGTACTTTCATACTGAGCATTCCAAAATATCAAAAATGCACAAAGTTAATATCCAAGTTTTCACTTCTATCAGCACTCCCGGACTGCAAACCGTCTTTTTTTCTATGAGAAATTTGCTACGTGATTATTAAACCAATGACGAAAATATTTTTCCTTTTTGGGAAGATAAAGGATGATTTCGAGGTGCTCCCATATAAATTTGAACAGGATCCGACTTTCAGTTTTTGAGTTAAACTTAATATACCATTGATCGGTATTCGCCGCGTATCTTTTGCGTCACTTCATGTTTATGAAACGCCTCTGCCGCGGGGCCACGAATGTTTCTTAGGTCCATTCCTCGAAAAAAGACAGAGCTAGCCTATGTGAGGTTCGAACCAATTAGGAGAGTCTGCTTATATCTGCACTTTGCATGAAAGGAAAAAAAAGTGTCTTCACGTCCATATCCCCGAAGGAGTAGACAGAGGTACAACCATGGCATCAACGACTAGCTGAAGACACTAAGTCTTACAATTTGATAGGCAAGCCTATCGCCAACTAGGCACATTTCCAATACACATTTTATAGTTTTTTAGTTGCTTGACCGGGGGATCGAATCCAGGACCTCAAGAAGTCAAGTTTGACGCCGATCCGCTAGACCACAGAGGCGATCAAAATAAAAGATAATATTTAAACTAAGATTAGTATAAAATGAAAGAGTTGTAAAAATAAATTAAATAGGTAAAATTTGAAAAATAAAAAAGTAAGATATAGTGTAGTACTAGGTACTATTCAAATTAAGCGCTTCGGCTTTACACTTTTTTCTGATATTACACTTTATACTTTTGTTTTTAAATTTGCTGACTAAATCTAAATTTAAGCGAAATGATTAATTATGTAATAACAACTCTATACAGATAGATATATCTATATAGATATCTTTAAAATACATTCAGATTTCCGAAGCTTGACAAATTTAGCCGTAGCGCATAATTTAAATCTATATATATATATAAAAGAAAGTGGTGTTAGTTACACTATTTATAACTCAAGAACGGCTACACCGATTAGGCTGAAAATTGGTAGGGAGGTAACTTAAAACCGGGAGAAGAAAATAGGATACTTTTTATCCTGTTCAATTTTGAGGAAACTGGGAAAAACAACATTTTAATTTTTCCCATACAAACTGAACGGGTGGAACGAAGTTCGCGGCAACAGCTAGTAGTACTATATATTATGAATCTAGATATTCCAAAGGTAGCTGGAAATCTTCATGGTATAAGGAAACTATTTTTATTTTAGGGTTTATATTATATTTTTTAATAAATGAAACTGAAAAGTTCGAGCTTGAATCAGCCTACGAGGGTCTACGATAGCCTACGAAAGATAAATATTTGCTACACGCGACACGACACGGTCTACGGTAGACTACAGTTTGCTACCACTGTCACCACTCTACAATCTTACGCTTCTACGTTTCAACTGATAACCAAGATATAGATAACCCTCGATAGTTTTATCATTATCTTACTGGTGGTTTTTGAGTTAGCCGCCGCAGCCACCATACGTATTCCTGCCTCCATAACGTCCAATGCTTGCCATTGATGTGTTCCGGTTCGCAGTAATTTTTCTAAAAAAAACCCTCGGCAGGCTGGCTTAAAACCTCTCACTAGTTTGCCCACCATTGATGTAGAAACATGTTAGCAATATACACGACTGATACCTGATACAAAGCAAGTTGAATAAATAAAATTTCAATTCTATGAATGTGTCCATATTCCGTAATACGAGCCCCAATGCGAAAAAGTTCGTCTAGTATGGAAAGATAGTGCAAAGCGTAAAATATGGAACGTAAAAATGGTAAAATAATCAAGAACTGTCAATAAAAAGTACACTACAATTTAAAGAACATTTTAATGTTTATTTTAACATAACTGAAATACTTTCATGACTTTACATAACATAAAAAATATTCTAAAAAACTAAACGCAAAAGTATTTGTCTACCCCGGTCACTGATGCAAAATAGATCTTCTACTTAGTTGTGTCGCCATTGCTCTCAACGGCAGCTTTATGTGAAGAGGCATGGTTGCAACCAACGCTGCACAGTCCTCAGACGCAGCGACTTGCTTGATTGGTACCACCGCCTTACCTATTCCTGCCGCCATAACGTCATGACGTGTTCCAGTTCGGAAGGTAAGGCAGCCGGTAAACTTACTTTTGCTCGAGGCCTAACATCCCGGTCTCAGTTTGGCAATGCACCATTACCACCATTGTTGTCTCTAGGCGGCGTGAATTTCTTACCATCAGGAAATCCGTCTGCTTGTTTGCCTTCCATTATCATAAAAAAACTATTAGTACAATGTTGATAAAATGTAAGTATGTGAGATTATTTCGGATCATTTGCTACCTTTCAAAAAAAGAATTATCAAATCGAAATGTGGTACCCCATGAAATAGTCGGAGTTGGTTTTTGCAGTTTGTCGCTTAGTTATTATATAACTAGCTGCTCCGGCAATTTTCATAACAACTGTTCAGTTTGTATAAGAAATTTTAAAATGATGCTTCTCCTAGATTTCTCGCAGTCGAATGGAATAAAAAGTATCCTATATTTGTCTCCTAGTTCTAAGTTACCTCCCCGTTAATCTTCAGCAAAATCAGTTAAACCGTCCTTGGGTTATAAAAAGTGTAACTAACACGGTTTTCTTTTATATATTTAGATTATTATCTATTGTGAGAGGTATTGTGTTCAAGAGTACCTGTAATAACTCAGTTATTATACTTTACTCTTTGGTAATGACGCCGTATTCGTTTCCAATTTGCATGAAATCGAGATTCAAAAGTAACCCTACTAGTTGCTAAACTGGAGAATGACATACTGGAGAACCCAAAAATAATGCAGTCTGAATTGTGGCAACAAATTAAATTAGTAAATTCGTTTGTGAGAAGTTGTCGCAACCCTACACCACAAGAGGCATTATCGTGTTCCGATAGGGAGAACATATTTAGAAAACTTGCTATGCAATATACCTAAATTATTAACTTCAATATGCTATATTGCTTTGTATTTTTTTTTTACGATAATGGAAGGCAAACAAGCAGACGGATTTCCTGATGGTAAGAAATTCACGCCGCCTAGAGACACCAAAGGTGGCAATGGTGCGTTGCCAACCTGAGACCGGGATGTTAGGCCTCGAGCAAAAGTAAATTTACCGGCTACCTTACCTTCCGAACCGGAACACGTCATGACGTTATGGCGGCAGGAATAGGTAAGGCGGTGGTACCAATCAAGCAAGTCGCTGCGAAACTCTACCACCTAGTCAAATGTCACGGTGGTAGTGACGATATAGGCGACGAATATTACTCAAATTCAACTGCTTAACACCTCCCTATGAAAACAAACAGCGTTGAATTTCTCAATGTAAATAATAACAATAAAAGGCGTAACGGCATCAGTTCCCGCGATTAGTCGACTTAATATATGACTCGGATATTGCTCGATGGAATTTTAATCACTGCTTAGCGGCCATGCTTGTTATGATGACAGGGTTGCTACATTTTGCTTTTTTGTCGTTTCTTTTTTTATCTACTTTTTTTGGGACCGGTTTTCAAAGAAGTAATTTGATAATTTTGCTTTCTTTTTGTATAAGTATTTTATGCAATGATAAAATTTTACTAAAGTCTAGTCATTAAATTTTCGTACACCAGCGCTGAGTTTACGCCGTCTGCCCCTGGGTTCACGTTTATGTACAAACAAAGCACGCTCGCTGTACATTTCAAAAATATTCTTAAAATTTTGCCTTTACCTTGCTCATATATTTTACCTGTATGTGTATTTGGAGAAAACATCAACAGTTGATTAAAATAAATGCTGCAATTTTATGGAATTTTACATTTTAGCAATAATGAGAACTTGCCTGTGCCGAGCCAAAAACTTAATCTAAATTTAAAAAAATAATTCACGTTGAATGTCCAAACATAATGTCTAAACTCTTCATAGTCTTAAATCACTGCCTCTAAACAACAACAAAAACAAGTTTTGACTTATTTTTAGATAAATATTCTTTAATTATTAACGATTTTCGTGCAGAAGAGTTTAATGGATAACATAAATAACAAAGTATTATTGTAAGTTATATCTTGGTCGGCGAGAGTCTGGTTCGCGGTTCCTTCTCCTGACTGGCTAGATTCAGGAACGGTGGCAGTTCAAGGTAGATAAGGCTAGGTTCGGAAAAGGTGGCAGTTCTAGGTAGATAAGGCTAGGCAAGATTAATAAACCTAATCACATTTTATAATTGTTTTTGATAAATCATGCACTTGGTAATTATTAAACATTAAAAAAATGTTTGAATATTAAAATCTATTTTGTACATGTAATTGTTGTAAAAAACTAAGAAGAAAAAAAATCTGAATTGTCAGTTGGTTGAGAGTAAATTACATCTACCGAGTATTAGATATAAACTTTGTGGATAAAATAATGCACTTTTGTTTACCGGTTTCGCTTATGACAGCATCATCAGAACTACAAGAACTTAATTAATTTAAAAATATGAATATTTGGAAGTTTTACCAAGCGCCGTCGATGGACCTCTCTATCATGTTCGAAATCATCATCTTGCTCGAAAAATGCGAGCATAAGTTAAAACGGGCACGGTGGAGTGGTGTGTAGCAGCTTGTCTGGGTAGTTATCCACCGCCTTACCTATTCCTGTCACCAAAGACTTTTTCGTGTTCCGGTCCGGACGGTAGGGTATCTGGTAGACTTTCAAACCTGGCCTGATACTCCAGCCACAGGAGAGCGGTGCACCTATGCCGTCTATGGTGTTTATAGATCTGTGTGCCTGTTCGCTGACCTCTCTCACAAAAAATACACCTCTTTCCTTGTTATAATAAACCGTACTGACCTAGTGTCATAGAGAAGCCTCGCAAAAAATGTGAATATCCATCTAGAGCACCTTTTTCAACAATATCATTATGAACATTAACATGAAATTTATTTTGTACTTTTGAAGCTAAGTGTATCTATCTTACATCTATTATCAACTTTAGGTTTGTACAAATTGTATCATACGTTTTATATTAAAAGATAAGAATATTAATTAACTCAAAAAAAAAACACCAAAAATGCTTAAAATATTCATAAAGTGTCACCCCTAAATGTGCATAATTTACAAAAAAGCACATCAACCGATTTCCGTCCCTCGCCACTCGACCCACCCTCGCCGTATTATCGGAGCCCCAGCGCTGCATTTATTCGCTGACAACAATATTGTCGCGATATTAATTCATAGATCTATTCCGTTTTGTTACTTTGTACTTTTAGATTTAATCCTGTTATCCGACTGCTACAAAAAGGTTATGTTTTTAAATAGTAAGAAGGCACTCTGACGGATTTTTGATTAAAATATATTAGTTGTCAACCTCTAAATCCGTTGCTCAACGTTTTGGTTAAAAAAAGAAAACTTTTATTGACAGAATAAAAAATATCAAACATCATTAAGAAACAACTAGAAATCTAACCTTTAAGTAAATTT
The DNA here is from genome assembly GCA_002245505.1 of Calephelis nemesis. NCBI lineage: Eukaryota > Metazoa > Arthropoda > Insecta > Lepidoptera > Riodinidae > Calephelis > Calephelis nemesis. The sequence goes on from NJDD01007076.1 coordinate 14,976, forward strand.
AAGAGTATCAAACCGTTACAAGATAGACTTAAATGATAGGCTTAACATTCCGGCCGGCCGGCAGCACAACTAAGCACCAGTAACATCTTTACTTCTATATAGACTTCTATTTCTCTGAAAAAAGCTTGCGGATTTGCTCGCTTTATATCACACTAAAAAATTGAGGAGGTTCTCAACTTGACTGTATTTATGTTTTTTTTTAATGTTTGTTACGCGTTTACACGGCCGATAGCCAACCGGTTTTGATGGTTCTTTTTTAAAATGATAGGTCATATAAGGTGTTCCCATATTAATTTTATCATGATCCGACAAGTGGTTTTTAAGGGATACTTAATAGTGCATACATTTTTCAGTTATGTTTGCATTTCTTTGTATACGAAAACTTTTCCATTGTTAAGTATAACTCAAAAACTAGTAGTAGAATGTAAGTAATATATATGTGGAACCATTTCGGAACTATTTGTTATCTTTTCAAAAAAGAATGATCAAATCACGACGCTGTACCCAATGAAATCATTGCAGTCGGTTTTTGCAGTTTTACTACTATTAATTATTGAGGTTTTATTGACTTTTTATTTAAAAAACTGTAAAATGTCTTTTGTGAGTCATACAGTATAGACATACTTAATAGTGGACACACCCCAAGTTTCGTCAAGATCCAGTTATATAGGAATCTTGGACAAAACAAACATAATACATACTTTTCATATAGCACTTGTACTCTGAGAACATTTAGGTGTCTGCATTTCCGGATTTGGGTGTTTATTAAATTTATTCTGGTATCTATTTAAGTATTTCTATATACTAGTATCGTTGACTAACACCCATAACACAAGCATATTATTTGCTTACTTTGGGGTTAGATTCAATTTGTGTAACTTGTCCAAGAATAATTATCATTATCATTATCACTTTTCCACAATATACTTTATTTAACACTTAAGTCAACCGGTTTCACGTTTTTACAGCATCGTCAGTTACTAACAACCAAATACTGACGTTAAAAAAGTTTATAATATACTAGCCGACCCAACGAACTTCGTATCGCTTGACATAATAGTTTGTATGTATTAAGGCTGTTTTCCCATTTTCTCTGCAAACTTCCTGGGTTTTCTTTCCAGAAGAACCATCTCCTGACAATAACTAACGCAACAAAAAAAGGATTAGCAAAATGGGTTCACTCGTTCAGGCGATATTGATACGACTACGCGTAATGGGGATTAATTTATTATACAGGGTTACTGGTAACTAACGCATAATCTTTCTAGGGCGGCTGTAGTACATCAAAAGCAACTGCTTTTATTCTACAACTTTTGGAAAATCGCGAAAAAAGAATTTGGTTCTCCATACATTTTGTCAGAGGACGATGAACTTTTTGTATGGAAACCAAATTATTTTTGTAAAACAAAAACTTATGCTTTTTATGTACTAAAGTCACCCTAGAAAGGTTATGCGTTACTTACCAGTAACCCTGTATAAATAATTTGATTTAGGTATATCTAAATTATTACTTTTTTATTTTACAAAAAAACTTTATGCTCAAATTACACAGAAGAATGTAGGCGCTACGTTTAAGAGTTGACAATGGAATATATTAATACACTTAAAGACCATCATCATCATTGCCTCTGTAGTCTAGCGGTTCAGTTGTTGGACTTGATTGCCTGATGGTTCGAATCCCGGGTCGGGCAAAAAAAGAAAGTGGAGTTTTTCCAATTTTCTAATTAAAAAAATGTTGATAGGGATTGGAAATGTGCCCGGTTGGCAATAGGCTTGCCACCTATCACATTGTGGGACTTAGTGTCTTCGGCTAGTCGTGGGTACTCTGGTTGTGTCTATGCCTACCTCTTCGGGGATATGGGCGTGAAGATGCTGATTAATGATAATGTCCTGTTCCGGGCCGGATGGTAAAATAACCAGTACGCTGTAACAGTTGGCCAAACACTCCAGCCACAGGACAGCTTAAAACATCTATGGTGTATATATTGTATAGGCTGCGGTTATCACGTACCATCAGGGAAGCTGCGTGATTGCTTGCAGTCTCTAACTCTACAACCGTTTCTACAATTCCAATAGCTTTCTTTTAATAGCAATAGCATTGAAAATAACAGCTATAACTAACGCTATTTTCTAATTAATTATTCTAAAATGGATAGAAATAACGATCTGCAATGAAGTTACAAATATTCGTAACTTATTGTTAACTTTACTTACCCACACAGTGTTGTCCAGTTATATCTAGTACAAATAATGCTAAAATTCACAGTCGGAGCTGTCTTGAGTGTTTATACAGTAGGTATTGTTACAGGGATTTGAGTTTTCTAAATCAAATAAAAGGGAGAGATTATTGTGATTTTCTTTATTTTGTTTTTTATTTTTTAAATTAATAAAATTGCTCTCAATATTTTAATAAGTGCGACAAGGATGGAAACGTTTGTCTTTATCGTTTCTGTATTTGTCGCACTTTTAAAATATTGGAAGCCAACAGGTCTACTAAAGGATTCAATCTCGGACCTAAATTAAGTAAAAATGCTTAAGTCATTTCATTAACAAAATATTAAATAATATCACTAGTCGTGCCCGTGATTTTGTACCACGTACGCGTTGAAGTATAAGTCATCAAAAAAACAAAAGATTTTTCCGCAGTAAAAGGTGTACTAAATGTTGAACCGGCGTATAATATGTAATAAATATCAATCTGCCGGGGTATAATTTAATAAGCCTGTACAAAATTTGATGAGAATACGTTCAGTAATATTTGCGCGAAACCGACAAAAACCCTCATTTTACCGATTCAACACAATACCTAACCATCATTGTTTGTTAAAAAAATTATGTACAGATTTAATTTTATTACTGTTTCATTATATGCATGGATAAATGTATTTATGGCTTAAAATAGAGCAATAGTTTTGATTGCGTAACTTATGACAAAGTTGATAGAAATGAGACTTTTAAAAGTCACACTTTTGTCTCAATATAAAGTATCAAATAAAGTACGAGTATATTGTGGATAAGTGCAAACATAATTTAAAAGTAAGTATACAGTGAAATTTCACCAAAAGCCGACGATGAAGAGTAAAAGTGATAAATTGCATTTTATGAAAGATATTGTATTATCGCCCCTGACCAAGAAATACCAACAATTACGAAGGATTACTTAATCTGTGAAAGAAAAAATACGTTACTAGTCAACCTGAAGCTAGTATCTTCAGTCTCTTGCGTAAATAGGAGAGTTTACCGGCTACCCTATGCTTATATGGTTCTGCAGCATCCTACTCTTTCGTCTTGAGCTTTATGAGCTTAGCTTGATGAGCTTACGATTTTCTTTATGTGAACTATTTACATGCAGTTGATTTATAATTTGAATTGAACGAATATATTTTGATCCAAACAAAATGTGATTTATAAATAAATATTTTTGTATATAATGAAGTGGGTTGGGAAATTATTTATAAATGAATTGTTGATAACGATGTTTCATTGCTTCGAAAATCTGAATATTTTATACAGAAATAGAAAAGGAGAGCAAAAACTAAAAGGGACTAGGTATATAAGAAATATGAATGCATTTTTGATTTGGCAGCTCGTAAGAGGTACCTAAATGAACAAGGCATTATAAATTTAAATTTTACTAGTGTCGCCCATTGGTCGAAATTCGACCATAATAAATTTTAATATCTTGTTGATAAGAGCTCCATCTTCATTTCTCAAAACCAACTACTTTGTTTCCAAGCTCTATGGTGCGCCATCTGTTATCTTTTATCTTATCATCAATATATTTGTTTGTGTGTATCAAATGCATGGTAGTATGAGTAATGTTTTATTTACTGATCTATTGTTCCTTGTAAGCATTAATATTGAAAAATATTAGCGTCCTGTACTTCTCCTACACATAAATTACAAGTGAGCCAAATTTTATGCTTCTGCGTCCACGCAATTTTCGTAAAAAAGGGTCCAAAGTTTTAGTATCCCGTATTTATATATAGATTTATTAACGTAATAATGAGTTGATCACCTCCTTAATCAAGGATTCGGGATTTAGACTTGACTTTTTGAGGTTCGCTGGCGCATTAACAAAATGGGCTTTAATTTTATATTCATCTTAAAAAAAATCAATGAACTCCCCGGTTTTGTTCGGGCTTCTTTGCAGAATGGACAATCTGCCTTTCAGCTAGGCAGCTTGCCGTCACTAACACCGTGACATCTGACTAGGTGTTAGAGTTTTACAGCGGCTCGCCTGGATTGATACCACCGCCTTAGTTATTTCTGCCACCGTAACGTCTGTGCTCGTCGTTGACGTTTTCCGGTTCGGAAGGTAAGGTAGCTGGTAAACTTACTTTTGCACGAGGGCTAAGATCCCGGTCTCAGGTTGGCAACGCACCATTACCACCGTGCGTGTCTGAAAGCAACGTGAATTTCCTACCAACAGGAAATCCGTCTGCTTTCCAATATCATAAAAAACGGCCGATCTCTTCATAAGTTATAATGCTACAGACAGACATACACACTCACACACATATAATTTACAAAACCTCTCTATTTAGTGTGCTTCAAATAAACTGCAAAGATTACCATACATAATGCCGTAACTTGTAAACTTGGGAGATGGCTGACGAATCATAATAATTCATCAGCCATCTTCCAGTTTCTTCATCAGGTCATCAGAAAATATGAACAGATCTTATTAAGACAAATCCAACGAGTCCAAACTAGAATGATTTACCAGAGGCATTACAGGCTTACTTCTCCCATCTTCGAACTTTATCATAAGACCAGCTCAGTTGTACCAACATTGGATAATATTTTAACTGTAAGGCCTTACATAATATGTTCAAAAGTGAAATAGATACCCACAGTGCATATAATATCCATTCTGATGCTTACAAATGAGTCGATGACCGTCAACGCCTGGACAGATCTCCGTGATCTGTAGCTAAGAATCATCATCATCATGACCACGTCAGCTGTCAGCTTTCTAATAAAACCACATCAAAACCTGTTAGTCCGCTGAAGAGCTACAATGTCAGAGATAGACACAGACACACACGCACACAGGCGCGTCAAACTTATTGAGATGGCCTAGAAGAAAAAAAAACCATTTTCAACAATTGACATTGCCAAGGTTTGCCCGAAAAGAAGCTAATGGAGATTTTTTAAAGAACTTTTTTTTATAGAAGAGGAGGCAAACGAGCAAGTGGGACACCTGATGGAAAGTGATCACCTCCGCCCATGAACATCCGCAACACCAGGAGTGTCACAGATGCGTTGCCGACCTTTAAGGAATGAGTACGCTCTTTTCTTGAAGGTCCCTAAGTCATAACTGTTTGGGAATACCGCCCTCGGTAACTGATTCCACAAAGGTGTTATACGGGGTAAAAAATGTCTTCAGAATCGCACAGTTGTAGATCGCCACGCATCGAGATGATGGGCATGATACCTTAAGCTCTGACGCGATGTCCGGAGGTGGAAATCAGCGGCTGGAATTAAACCAAACAACTCCTCAGAGCATTTTCCATAATAGATGCGGTAGAGAACACTGAGTGACCCAACATCTCTAAGCAATGCTAAGGAATCAAGCCGATTGGTAATTGCCCGGTCATTGACAATTGGAATTACTTACTCTACGTTGAATGCGGTCAAATGGAGGGAGCTGGTACTGTGGAGCCTCTGCCCAGAGTTGCGAATAGTACTCCATATGAGGCCGAGAACTAAGATTTAAGGTTAATATTTTTTAACCGACTTTAAAAAAGGAGGACTTTATATGTTCGACCCCTATATTTTTAATAATAATAATGTTTTCATTTGATTTTGACGTACTTTTTGGTCCCGTTGTCATCAAGTCTGAATCAGATTAAGGGGCCCCAGGAAAATTTGAGAAAATACTTAATGTTTGTGTACGTAAACGATTTATTTATTGAAAATGAAGTTGGTTTTTTGTAGTGTATTACTTTTTTTCTTCTATCGTCGAAAATTCTGGAATTATGAATATTTTTCCACTTTGTGACAGCTAGACATTCAGAATTGTTAAATGTATTTTTTTGTTATAGCAACACAAAAATCATTAATAAAATCTATTTATATAAAATTGAATCCCCATTTCACGTGGTCATGTCATCACGATCAACGTCTGACCGGATGGACAAACTTTGCTTATTATTTCTAGATATTGTCAGGAGATGGCATTATGAAGAAAAAAAAAGAAAAGTATAGGAAAACAATCAAGTGATACAAAGTTCGGCAGGTTAGCTAATCTTAACTATTAATAAAGGGGAAAGATTTGACTGGTTGTTTGTTTGTCATTAAAAAGGCTCCAAAACTATTGGACCGATTTGAAAAATTCTTTTAGCATAAGAAGCCAACATTATCCTTGATGAATATGGGCTATATTTGTTACTAGAAAAAAATAGGGATAACCACTAAAACTTCAATAAGGCGTAAAACAATTAAAGAACTTGTTAGTATAAATAAAAAAATCGTGACACCGTATTATATCTAACTATTGTACCTACTCGTAGTTACGGCAAAATACCTAGTTAGATATATTTTAAGAGTTAATAAAAATAGTGACCATATTCGCACCATGTTATGTTATGTTATGGATATACCTCCATAATAATTCTATATCCTTATTAAAAAATTAATTGTTTATTTTATTTAATTATTTATTGTACACAAAAAAGACATAAACTTTAAAACTTTTATGCAATAGGTCAGCTTATCTCAGGAAAAGAGATTATTTCCAGCTCACCGAAAAACGAGCAGCTAAAGTAAATGGTGGACTAACTAAATAATTAAATAAATTTTAATAATTTCCTATTATTGTCCTCGAGAGTTCTTAAAATGACAAATGTAATTCTAATTTACAATTTGAACGAAATCGAGAATCAAGAGTAAATCTGTAACCTATTCCTGCTGATCGCAATCATATACGCAGGCTAATGACGTCATGACAGAGTGACAACGAGTGCAGTATTTTTGCGAACTATTTTAAACAAATGTTTACTACAATAAATACTACAAATTAGCAAAAACATCCTACTAATGTTATATGCGAACGTTTGTGAGTGTGTATGTATGGATATTTGTTACTTTTTAACGCTCGAATGGCTAAACAGATTTGTCTGAAATTTGGAACACAGATAGATTTTGACCTAAACTAACTCATAGGCTACTTTTAAATCCGATTGCACAACGAGTTTCTGTAAAAACGCGAGTGAAGTCGCAGGCAATAGCAAGTTAGATTCCTTATAATTTAATTTGGTAGGTCCTTTAAAAGTAAACCTGTAGAGTTGTTGCAAGTCTCTACCAGCTAGACTGATTGTGCTTGTAGAAAAGTTCCGCAGTTTTTCCACTTGTTCGTCCAAGTCTCTTAATTAGAATAAACCTTCTGCTTCTGTGCCAGGCAGCTACCAGGCAGCAGCAGCAACACTAACAAGACTATTGGTGATCGAGTGTTGCAATAGGCAGGGGTGCAACGCCTAACTTGTTCCTGCCGTCATAATGGTACGAGACTATATACAATATTTTTCAGCAATAGCTATGGTATCTATAGGTTACGATTATCTCATACCTCCAGTATGTGTTACCCTTGTGATTCTTTGGTGTATTATCAAATAAATAAATCTAAATAAAATCAATTAGGTAATCAAAAATGTCGATTTCTTGTTTTCCCAAAACCTCTTGGTTGCTGAAACAAGTTGAAGTGGCAATGGGGAGGTCACATTGCTCGCAGAACCGGCAACCGCAGGAGAAGAAAAGTTCTAGAGTGGCGGCCCCGCACCGGAGGATGTGATGTTGGACGACCTCCCACCCAGTGGACTGATGATCTAGTCAAAATCGCGGGGAGTCGCTGGATACAAGCGGCTGGTGACTGTGACTTGTTGCGCTCTTTTGGGGAGGCCTATGTCCAGCAGTGGATGTCCTCCAGCTGATAATGATGATAATGGTTGGACATAACCTCTTTTTTCTACTCTGGATTACCCTCTTTCAGTGAAAGGGCCATTAAAATCTGTTCAGCCGTTATAGAAATAAGATTATTACATTAAAACATTAACATTAAAAAAAGAAAAAGCTATTTTTTAATTATTAATAAAATTATAGTTATTTTTTAATTTAATATTTATTATTAGATAAAAGAACATTAGAAAAAAGAAATAGTAATTTTAAAACTATTGGCAGTCTAATTGTTCGAGCCACTGCAATTATACCACAGTCACAATGTAACACTGTAGTTTAGGGAATAAGATTGCCGGAAAACTTATGAAAGAGGCGTAACATCACAGCCCTAGGTTTTAACACACTATTAACATCTTTGGTGTCTATCTTAATGCTAGATTAAATACCTTCTTTAAAAAACGTCAAATAGAAATGCCATATCCACAATGCCATTAAACACAGCTCTACGAATTGCGCATCCAATGTAGGAACGCTCTATGTGAAGCGGATATCTGATTATGATATTAAATTGTTTCGCGAGGGGGAAGGGGGGAGCCAGGGCTGGAATCGAAATAGATTTTTTTTATATTTAAGTTTTACTCTTGATGTTAAAACGCCCTTTATTTATGCTTAGGTATAGCTCGTATAACTGCAAATTTTATCATGATTGTCATAATGTTAATATCGGTTGCTGTGAGGTTTAGGCTTGGGATAGGAAGCACTGCTTTCCTAATCTTCTATCTACAAATAAACTGGTCTTCGGCTAATGATGAAAAAAAATGCAAAATATATTAATATAGGCATTACTCATTTTTTGAGGCAGTGGAAATGAAGAACCAATTTTTTAGACAAAATCACATCATTAGCTGGATAATCTCAGACATAAACACAATACCTAATCTGTTTTTAAGTTACTATCTGATCCGGCGAACTTCGTCTCGCTTGACATAAACAGCTACCTACTTACAGTTTGTAAAGAAAAAAAATACAGTAAAGCTTTTTTCCTATTTTCCGTGCAATTTTCCCGATTTTTCTCTTTACGTTAACTCTGTAGTGAGAATAACTAAGTAATACAATTAAAAAGGAATTAGCAAAGTCGGTCGATCTATTCACACAAGATGCGATGACCGAATTAAACTGGGATTCATTTTTGTACATAACACTAACCAGCTCGGCGAATTTGGTGTCACTTGACACTAACAGCTAGTAACAGTATTTTTGGAAAAAGTATGTAAGTATTGTTTTTCTTATTTTCCCTGCATTTTTCCCAGTTTTTTCTCTTCACAAGAACCTTTTACTGACAATCACTAATACCACAAAAAAAACATCAAAATCGGTTTATCCGTTCAGGCGCGATGCGATGACCAAGGAAAATGGAAATTGATTTTTAAATGTAAGATTTAAAAAACATTTAAAATAATTCTGGGTTCGTATCCCAGGTCGGGCTACAAAAAGAAAATGGGGTTTTTCCAATTTCCAATAAAAAAATCGTTTCTCGGGATTGGATAAATGCCCGGTTGGCGACAGGCTTGCCACTTATCACATTGTGTGACTAAGTGTCTTCGGCTAGTCGTAGGTGTCTGGTAGTGCCTCTGCCTACCTCTTCGGGGATATTGGCGTGAAGATACTTTTTTTACATTATAATAGTAATGATAGTTTGTGTTGTTAGGTTAGTAAAAAACAAGATTAGTCTAAAAACTAGTTTTTTTTATTGTAATTGCATAATCCATCCCTGCCTCAATAAAAGCCTTTCCGACCGCAAATCACTGCGAAACCACACCCACAAAATCTGACCCCGCCCACCACCACGCATGCGCAGCCCAAGCCAATCGCAATCCTCCCTCTCACCCCCAGAAGGCACAAACGGGCAATCATCTACCCCCAATTGACCGCTTTATGCGATGTCATTTTTTTACCGCCAAACCGATCGTTTGACGTCTAGCCCCGCCCAAGTTCCAATTTTAAAATTTGCTTTTTAATCACAAACCGCAAGCAATCGTGTTTGAACAGCCAGTTAGTGCACTCGCTTAGATCTCAATTAAATTATTCCCTAATTTAGATATCCCATTACTAAATTAACTAAATACTCCATGATTTTTTTAAAATGGCCAAGTGTAAACTCAAGTCTTACAAAGTGAATTGAATTAAAATGATGGAGTCAAGACCAAGTACAGTTTATCAAAATCTATCAAATATTCTGACATATCAGCAGAATATTGACAGATTTAATGATGACAAATTTTCCAATTTCGAGGGTGATCGTTTTGAAATCGCTGAAGCCTCGTCATCTCCAGTTTCTACGTTGGAAGAAGATGATAGTCAATCATTTGGCGTCGATTTGACAGAAAAGGGTACTAATTTGGCGGGAAAATCTTTCACTATAGCCGCCATTTTGGGGTTGACTAATTCTGAAGATGACGTGATGAACTTGAGCGTACAAGAGAGGCTGCAGCAGAATCAGAGACAATTGCAGAATTACCTATATGCTGGTCATGACATGCAAAGGCTGAATGACGGATTTTGTAGGACTATAGGAGTACCGCCGGCATTAAGACAAGGTAATTAAAAAGACATACTTATAGATAAATAAATAATAATAAATAAATATCCCTGGACAAGTTACACAAATTGAAACTAACCCCAAAGTAAGCAAATTATATGCTTGTGTTATGGGTGTTAGCCAACGATTCTAATACATAGAAGTACTTAAATAGATAGCAGAATAAATTTAATAAACACCCAGACAAATTTAATAAACACCCAGACCCGGAAATACAGACATCTAAATGTTCATCACACAAATGCCTGCCCCCGTCGGGAATCGAACCCGAGCCTCGCGGTTGATCGGTGTAGTTAGGCGTGTACACTAGCCACTCGACCAACGAGGCGGTCAAATAGATACAACACAAGATAACAAGATACTTACATATGGCAAAACGTTATGATGTAAGCTTTTCTATTTTAAAAAAAGTTGTTTAAACTTGCTAGTTACCTACCATGAGCTAAAACATATGATCAGACAGCTTTCTTACGTATTAGGTACAAGGATTTATTAACTCTTTATATTAGTAAATAATAATATTGAACGACAAAAATAATTGCATGACGTAGTAGATGAAAATTAAAAGTACAAGATATAGGTACACAAATCATGACACCTACCTACTTGTTCACAGCTGGTTAAAAAGACAAAACATTTATTGAAAAATCGCATATTCCATGTTGGTCCGGGTCTTCTGTGCAGAATCTGCCGTCCTGCAAGGCATCTCGTAAGAGACAAGCAAACAAGATCACTGGTGCGTAGTGCGTAGGGTAGGGAAATACCGTTTTGTGTAATTCTGGCGTCATAATAACAGTGCCTGTTCCGGCCCGGAAGGTAGGGTAGACTTGCACAATAGGTCTAGCATCCCGGCCGCAGGACAGCGACGTACCTACCCATATCATGTATGGTGTCTACAAGCCACTGTTTCTTAATATCAGTATAGCCAAGTGCTTGTTAGGTTGCGGTAGACAGGGTTTAATTGAATTATAGTTTTAAAAGATTTTGGTAATAAATAAACAATCGAGTTATAAATATAAGTGGCGTAGTTATAATTGGCTTAGTTAGTTAAAGCATATGTAATGTACGAGATCGCCTCTGTGGTCTAGCGGTTCAGTCGGACTCGACTGCATGAGGTCCCGGATTCGATTCCTGGGTCGGGCAACAAAAAGAAAATTGGATTTTTCCAATTTTCTAATAAAAAAAACGTTGCTCGGGATTAGATATGTGCCCGTTTGGCGATAGGCTTGCCACCTATCACATTGTGGGACTTAATATCTTCGGCTAGTCGTGGGTGCCTTGGTTGCAACTGTCTACGTCTTCGGGGATATGGGCGTGAAGATACTTTTTTTTATTTAATAAATAAACAAGATTCGACATAAACATTTAGAATTGTAACATTTAAGGAAGTATATACCACGGACCATTACAATCAGTTAAAACTAGGTCCACGGGCAGTACCCACAATGACATTTCTGGAGTCAAGGTGGTACTAAAACTCACTAATTGTACTGTTATTAATAACTTTTCATTATTTGCACTTTAAAAAATAAGAGGTAACCCAATTTCCTTTTAGTTGTTTTCCCCGTGTTGGTCCGGGCTCCTTTGAAGGATAGACCATCTGCCTTCCTGCCAGGCAGCTCGTAAAAGGCGAGCGAAGGCTTACGGTCACTGACACCATGACACCCGACTAGGTGGTAGAGTTTCGCAGCGATTCACACGGATTGGTACCACCGCCTTACCTATTTCCTGCCGCCATAACGTCATGACGTGTTCCGGTTCGGAGGGTAAGGTAGCTGGTAAACTTATTTTTGCTCAAGGCCTAACATCGCGGCCTCAGGTTGGCAACGCACTATTACCACCTTAGGTGTCTTTAGGCGGCGGAAATTTCTTACCATCAGGAAATCCGTCTGCTTGTTGCCTTCTAATATCATATAAAAAAAAACATGTTGCCCGACCCGGAATCGAACCCGGGACCTCATGTAGTCAAGTCCAACAACTGTACCGCTAGACTACAGATGCGATTACACTAGACTAGGTAACAAGTAGACTAACAGCCTCACATAGGAACATTTAATCTATCATCAAGTCACAATTTTGAATAGATTGTCGAGTTAATGACTGATTAAAAGATAATTATATTGCACATATTAGATAATTAGATAATTGAGGTATCTGAATCTAGCCGCAATATTTTGTATTAAACTTGTACGGAAATTGTTTTCTGAAAATATTAAAATTGAAACCTGCTTTAGAAGTCAGTTTAATATTGAGTCTTCTGTATAATAGATATTGTAGGTGCGTCGTTGTCTCGTCGCTAACATGTTAGGCCAATTTATTATACAAGTCTACCGGGCTACCCTACCCTGTAGAGCGGGACATAACACTGTGATTTTGGCGGTAGGAATAGTAAGAAAGTGGATCTCTACCCGGATTAGATTGATATAATAAATGCAATGCCTAACTATTGAAATTTTAAAGTTTCTTGAAATGGGGCTTAAGTTAAACATAGGTGGGCTCAGAATTCTATACTCTTTGGACTGATATTGTAGCTATGGCGGCAGAAATAGCTAAGGAGCTAGATCTCTACACTGGTTTTTTTTTTTGAATGACTAAATTGTTGCTAATTTTATGCAATTTTATGCAACTTCACCGAGCTTTGTGGGCCGAGCAGAGTGCTCAGCCCGAGACATCATTATTTAAATGCATGGGGCTGTTACCTACAACGCCAGCACCAAGGGTTGTCTCCCGGGAGACCGTACCTCGACTTGGTGCTGCGTTCTGGTTACTGGGTGGATTGGAAGGAGGAATATTGGCGGCTCGTTGCCCGGCGTTAGGCGCCGGGCGCAAGAGAGGTCTTCGTCGCCGAGACCGGAGGCGACGGTGTCGTGTAATGTTGTTGTGGTGTGAGTTTGTCGTGTTCCGGTTTGGAAGTGGAGGAAGTAGAGCGTTCGCCACGGTTATTTGATCCGGAGGGTCCGATAACACGTGGCGGGGTCTTCTATGATTAGGGGGCGCGTTCGCGACCGGTGTGTAGTCACACGCGGAAGCTAACAACGGATTCGGGTGGGCAGCAGTTTTTTCAAAGTAACGTTCGGATAGTTCTTTGAAATGCTGTGTTATCGTGGGTAAATCGAGGTCGCGATGTAGGTCCTCGTTGCGAACATACCACGGAGCGCCCGTGGCAGTTCGCATGAACCTATTCTGAACAACTTGTAGCTTTTTTAAATGAGTCGGGAAGGTATGCGCGAAGGCTACACTACCGTATGCTAATATGGGTCTGACACACGTTTTGTAAAGTGTCACTTTGTTACGAAGTGACATTTTACTGTATTTATTAATTAGATAGTAGAGACGGCTAAGTACGAACTTAGCCTTGTTCGTGACTCGCGTAATATGCGGTCTGAACGACATATTTTTGTCTAGAATGATCCCTAGGTATTTTGTTGAATTTTCCCAGGGGATCACTCGGTCGAACAGTTTGATGGTACCCGGGCTACGCCTGGACACCACCCGTTCGCTGGGTCTGTCACCTCGATTAAAGTACACCGCTGCACTTTTATCAGGGTTCATTTCTATGTGCCACTTCCTGAACCATTTGCCCAGGAGAGTGGCCGCTTTTCTGAGACTATTTCCTATCACTTTACCGCGACGGTGGGTTGAAAATAGAGCCGTGTCGTCCGCAAACAGGGCTAAGTGGACGCGCGGCGGTCTGGGAACGTCGTTCGTGTAGAGGGCGTATAGTATAGGTGAGAGTACCGAGCCCTGCGGCACTCCCGCCTCTAGGGGCCTACTGCTAGAGAGAGTTCCTTCTACACGAAATCTGAATTTTCGATTCGACAAGTAGTCTCGTACGATGAGAACTAGTCTGTCTGGCACGCCCATTTCGTAAAGCTTATAGATTAGGCCGTTGTGCCAGACCTTATCGAATGCCTTGGCCAAGTCGAAGAATATCGCTCCCGTGTATAAGGGTAGTCGTCTATTCAGGCCGTCTAGTATGTGCTCCGTGAGGCGGTGCACCTGATTTGTACATGAATGGGCTGCCCGGAAACCAAATTGCTCATTCATTAACAAATGTTTTTCGGTTACGACCGTCTTAAGGCGGGCGAGGATAAGACGCTCGTATATATTGCCGAGTGAACTAAGAAGACTGATCGGGCGGTAACTACTCGCGAGGTTCCGGGGTTTACCCGGTTTATGAATTCCGATGACGGTGGCTTCTTTCCACTCGTCAGGGAAGGCACTGCCTGCTAGTAATACATTGAAGATGTTTACTAGTATGTATATGAGTGCGGTAGGAAAATATTTAATTATCCTATTTGAAATACCGTCAGGCCCCGGGGCCTTTTTATTGTTAAGATTTTTTATAATATCTTTCACTTCGTCGTGGTCGGTGGGGGGTAACGGTTCGCCCTGGGGGGGTTCGGAAGCTCTACGCGCTACGTATTCGTTAACATTATTTATGTGGATTATATCACCCGGCTGAGTGGAAACGGTACACTGCGATTGTACGTTGTCTGCTAGGCATTCGACTTTGTCGGTATCGTCAAACAGGGGAGGTAAATTGGGTCTGACTAGGGGAGGTATGTCTGCTTTCGGGTCGTTTTTTAGAGCTCTCGCCAGTGGCCAATAGGCCACGTGAGCCGACGAGATCTCGCTGAGAAAGTTATCCCAGCGTTCGTTTTTGTAATCGGTTATGCGCCGCCTTACTTCTCTCTGTAGAGCACGTAACGAACGCCGGTAATCGTCGGATGAGAATCTAACGTAACGAAGTTGCGCGGCGTTTTTTCGCCTAATGAGATTCTTAATGTCGTTAGGGAGGTCTAGTCTATTTTTAAAAATATCCGGGACCGTACTAGACGATGAATCTACTACGGTCTGGACGTGTCTAGTTAGTAGACTAGTGGTGGACTTTGCTTCCTCGACTGTGTTTATTAGGTCAGGGATTTGTTCGAGGAGCTCGGATTGTAGAGACTGGATATTTGTGTTGAGTTTTTGCCAGTCTACAACCTGTTTGGTTTTAGTTACTACAAGGGATGGATCGTCAGGTCCTAGTTTGAAAACTACGGGCCTGTGATCGGAGTCTAGTTCGTGTAGCACCTCTACGGAGCGTATCTGTAGGGACACGCCGCGTAGCAGTGCTATATCTAATACACTGGGGTTGTGATTAATGGAGTGATCGTGATCTACGATAGGGTATCTGGTAGGCTCGGAAGGAGCTACCAGGTCGAGGTCTAACCTGTCCGTAAGAAGGTCCAATCCGTTGGAGTTGTTCCGCTGGCATCGCCAACGAACATTCTTACAGTTAAGGTCGCATCCTAGGAAAACTGTTAAAGAGGTTTTCTAAGTCCCTCTCTAACAGAGCTTTGTTGGGGCTAAGATAGGCTGATGCTAGTATGACGGACCTATGTCCGGTCATACCCACCTGACATACTGACACCTCTAGGTTCTCCAGCTGCGGAGGATCTAGGGGTGATACCTGTAGGCATCTTTTATAATAGATTAGGGTGCCGCCTCAGGGGCCTGATCTAACGTTCCTAACTAAATTATAGTTCGCGATTTTGGGATCGCGCCTACATGGTTTAAGAAAGGTTTCTTGTACGCTCTACACTGGGTAGTTGCTGCACTCTACCAAAAGAACAATCCGTACGAATTAACTGTGCACTTCGCGCTTTGACGTCATTTGTCATTCATAATTTTTTTTTGTTGATAAAAAGATCTGTTTGATAACGGCAATAATATGGCTATCGCTGCTGAGCGCCTGCGGTGAATACAGTGCGCCTCGCTGGGAAGCAGGGGAGTCTGCTTTATAAGATCTTAGATATCATAGATCATAGAAAAAGTAAAATCCTAGAGCAAACCGACTTTAGTAAAGGGTTTTAACATTGAAAACATTCATACGTTAGATTGCCTGGAGCGATTTATCACAAATGGAAATAAAAAATGTCAACCAAAGCATACCAGACCGAATGCAAGCGGTCATAAGAGCTAGAGGGAGAATCACGCAATATTGAAAAAAAATAAGATATTATCCAAGATCAAATAGTTTTCAATTACTGGTGCTCAAAACTGCTGTGTTTAATTTTGTGTTTAAACTTTACTAGGTATAAACTAAAAAAATATTATTTACAAGTGAAAAAGATTAGAAACATTGATTGGACAAAACAATCAAAATTGGGCTAAATTTGCAGTGTAAACTGAAAAACTTAAAGCTATCACAAATTTTATACTTGGTCAAGATTTCGTGCCGGTAAATGTATGATACCAGGAACTGCAGATACCGCTCTACATAGTTAATATTGATTATCGAAAACCATTTGACACAAAAAGTTTGACATAAAAGTATCTGGGAAGTATTGCAATCTTATGGGGTGAAGGAGGCATATATACAAGTCATAAAAATGTATATAGCAAAAGCAAAAGCCAATTCAAACTAAGTAAAATCACCCAAACAAAGCTTTTTAATTTAAAGGGATAAAGCAAGGGGACCTACTATTAGCAAATATATTTATTGCAGTATTGAAACAAACAATCAAGTATCTATCGAAACAAACTAGACTGGAAGGGGTATGGTCTAGAAATCACAAGAAAATACATGAGTCACTTAAGATTTGCAGACGACCTAGTACTTATTATCCGTAACAAGTAACAAGGTACAAAACCTATTGGAATCTTTCAACACAGCCAGTCAACACTCTTACTTTCCTAAAGATAAATCTGACAAAAACTAAAATCATGACAAATAACACTAGAAAAACATCACAATAGAAAAAATGATGTAGATTCTGTCGACCAAAATATCTTTTTAGGAAACCAAACCAGATTTTATAGCAACAACGAGTTGGAGGTCTGAAGGAGAATAAGAAATTAAATATGGAGTTACGAGGAAATAATGAAGAGCTACATGTCGGTAGAGCTTAAGAAGAAAATTACAGACTTTAGAGTTATATCATGTTTCACTTAGGCCTGTCAAACGTGGAAATTTACCTGCAAAATCAAAAACGTTATAATTACATGCATCAACATGCATGCAACAGGCATGCAACGCGGCATGTGGAAAATAAAAAAAACTCGTAAGTTTAGACAGACACAAAAGTAATAGATGCATACAATTATGCTCAAAAGTTAAAGTTCAGACGGGCCGGACATATAGCACATAAAGACAACAGGTGGAAGTACCATCCGTTACATATTTCCGCTTGTTGGTCTGGGCTCTTTTGCAGAATAGACCATTTGCCTTCCTCACAGGGAGCTTGTAAAAGGCAAGCATAGGCTTACTGTCACCTCCTATAAGGTGGTAGTTTTGCAGCGACTTGCTCGGTTTGGTACCACCGCCTTCCTATTCCTGACGCCATAACGTCAGTGCTTGCCGTTGACATGTTCCAGTTCGGAAGGTGAAACTTGCTTTTGCTCGAGACCTAACATACCGCACTCAGTATGGTGTATCAACGCCTTTGGTGTATCTAGGCGGCGTCAATTTCTTACCAACAGGAAATACGCCTGCTTGTTTTATATGGAAAGGTCCAGCTGGCAAACGTCGGGTTAACAGACAATATGCTAGATAAGAACAGGACATAAATAAAAACAGTCAAGTCAGACTCGCCCATGAAAGGTTCTGTATCAGCAATCATCATAACATAAATGGTCTTTCATTCATTTATTTCATATTTCGTGTTATTTATACACTCTACAGTCTACAGTCATTGCAGTTTATGTCACTTTTGTAAATTGACTATTACGAGATGGCGCTGTGTAGTTTATAATCGCATAAACTACACAGCGCCATCTCGTAATAGTCAAGTATAACTATTTTAAGTATTGGTGTTACAGTACCTAATAAAAAAAAGTACTGAATAGATCTCATTTAAACCAATTTTCAGTGGAAGT
This sequence comes from Calephelis nemesis, assembly GCA_002245505.1. Taxonomy (NCBI): domain Eukaryota; kingdom Metazoa; phylum Arthropoda; class Insecta; order Lepidoptera; family Riodinidae; genus Calephelis; species Calephelis nemesis. Next base: position 33,340 of record NJDD01007076.1, read on the forward strand.
TTACATTCTTACTTAAATCACAAAATATTTCTTTTTATGTGTCAAATGCATGGGTAGTACGTAGGTATAATGCTTTATTTTTTGAATTAATGCACTTTATAAACATTATCATTAAAAATATTAGCGGTCTGCACTTCTCTTTTACATAAACTATAAGTGTGCCAAATTTCGTACTCCTCTGTCAGCACAATTTTCGTAAAAAAAGGTTCAAAGTTTTTGCTTCACGTATTGATTACGATTACGTGAAAATCGATTTTGATCACAGAAAAAATTGTGTTAAATGTGTCATCTGCTTATCGCCTTCTATGCATCTGAAAATATAAACAGTGGCCGAAAAGGCCATTTAAGCTTCTACACATGGTAAAGTTCGGTGAAGTTCTGAAAACCGCGAAGTTAGGAACATGTTAGTTATTAAAAACATAACAGTTTTAGTACCAGCAAACAATTAACACCACAACATACTTCGAAAAAGAAGGTTATAAGTTCGACTCCTATATTTTTTATGTATGTTAATAGACTTCTCAATAATTTCTGAATCAATTCAAAACGTTCTCTCCGCATTTGAAAGAGCATAACTTCTAAGATTATTTCTTAGCCACCAACTCTTTCACTAGGTGGTAGAGTTTCGCAGCGACCCGCACGGATTTGTACCACCGCCCTACCTTTTCCTGCCGCCATAATATTAAACGCCTGCCGTTGACGTGTTCCGGTTCGGAGGGTGAGATAGCCGGTAAACATACTTTTGCTCGAGGCCTAACATCCCTGCCACAGGTTGCTAGAGCACCATTACCACATTTGGTGTCTCTATGCGGCGTGAATTTTTTACCGCCAGGAAATCCGTCTGCTTGTTTGCCTTCCACTCGGGATCTAACGATGGAATGCCAAGGAAATCTATGAAAATTCTTAATTATTTTTGTGTACCAATTTGGCTATACAAGATAGAAAAAAATCAAAGTCGGTATTTCCATAAATCACTTAAATCATTTTGGCACAAAATGGAACCCATTTGGGTTAGTACCGGATCCGGTAAAAGCTTAAGGTAAACGACGCCGGATCCGCCTGATTACAAAAACTAAACAAGTAGATTTCTGTTCGTGTGATCGTTTCTGTTTTGGTGTTTTTATTTTGTCTGATTTCCAGATGGACCCAGGACTGAAATTCGGACACAAGTTAGTCAGCTCAAACCGAGAACACATCCTATGACATGCTCAAGCAGGTACTCGTTTTCTTTTACATTCGTGTGGCATTGAGAAATTACCTCATCATCAGCTAGTTCAATGTCTCGTAATTTAGTTCGCTCAATTATTTTCACTTTTAGATACAAAATCAGGTTAAGTCGCTGCAACTACTCCATGAATTGGTAACACCATCTCACCATGTAGCCAGGATCTACGTAGAATGTACATTTTGGTATTTTTTTTTGGTTTTGTATCAACCCACGTGCAAAGTTTTATTACCTTGTGAGATCCATAGTTTTCATGATTCCAGCTCCACGATGTTAGGCCTATCTGCAAGTCAGTCAGCTAACATCTGGACTGGATCACAAAGAGAATCCTCTTTCCTTTAAGAGACTCTTGGTCATGTGGTACTGCTGTAGGTACTTAATGTTTATTTGGTGAGAAACATTTGACGTTAATTACAACAAAAAAAGTTGAGGTAAAGGCTTTTAAAATAGCATTCCTGGTACACTCATAAAGTCGGAATCATTAAAAAAATGCTTACTGAGGTGTGGGCCGTTTTAATTTCGACTCGATTAATTTTTTTTATGGTAGGTATCTTTTATGTGTTTTGATTTATGTAAGCGATTTCGATTCGGCAATTGTCGACTAGCGGAAAAAGATTTATATAAGAATTAGAATAGCTAGTGGATATACTTTAATAAAAACTAAGCTTCCCTTAAGTGACGCTTTGTTCTCGTAATCAGTTATGTAATGTCAAAGCTTGGGCTATCCAGTCTTGGTCTTGGATTCCCAGAACTATTATTAAATTTCCTGTGTGTAAAGAATATAATTTGGATGGCATTTTGTTAAGTGAAAGTGTACAATTGAAACCATTATAAAGAAATTATTGTATCGTGTTTATTCTTGTTGGCGCCGAACTCGATTAAATGAGCTTGAGTAAGGAGCCATTGCTTTACTCAAAACCCTGACATGACTTTATGTGACGACATTTGACTAATTTTAAATAATACCCGATTTTGTTAAATCGGGCAACTTGATACAAAATTTCAACTTGACTAATTGCAAATGCTAACGCTAGTGCCAAATTCTAAAGAGAGAAAGGGCTGTTATGAGGATTTTTTATTGCGCCTGAAAAGTACCTCTTTATGAAAGGCAATGGCGTTTTAAATTTTATGTTATTTTTTTGAGATAGGCGACCGTATTTTTAATATCTGATAGCGACATCCACATAAAATAAATTTTTAGTTTTCTCCTAGAAGTCTCTCAAGTTTCGGAAATTGAAACTTTGTAAAAGCAGAGAGGAGAGGTAGGCGGAGAGGGATAAGAGGGGCTTAAAAAGATCGATAGCTTGGCGCTTTCTGTTGTAAAGTACTTAAAAGTGTGAATGGAGCGCTGGGTAGGTTATTTCAAAACAAGATTTTGAGTAAGGCTGTTACAGGGGTTTTTCATAATAATTCTGTATTTATCCTAACATTGTTGTATGAAAGCGAGAGTTGGATGTTTCCGAAAAAACATGAAAATAGGATAAATACGCTACGGAAAATCTGTGGTGTAACGGTCGCTGATCGTATTCGCAACATTGAGATCTGAGAAATATTGGATTGAAAGAAACAGTTAGTTAAAAATGACAAAAGGCATGCTCCTTTAAGGATAGCGCCCGCTGTTGACGGGGTGGAGCGTTACGGGCCGGGACGCATCGCATTGCAAAGCACACTAAGCCGGTCCGGGCCGCTTCGCAACTTCGGATTTCTGTTACTCAGCTCAAAAGAATTTAACAAAAAAATAGAGAGGCGATTTGACGTTAAAAACGTCAAGTATGGAAAGTGGCGCCTCTAGTAGTTGTTGTACGAAACTTTAGTGCTCTATTCACAATAATAATGTGATCTATGGTGACTGTAGGTCAAATCGGGGAATGCACGCGGGGTGCCGAGCGGTAATCCGCAGCCGACGCGGTCCAGCACAGTGGGCATTTGAAGCCAATTAGCGATCTAGGCGGATTAATGCGCTGCGATACGCCCCGTCCCGGCCCATCCAAATGAGCGCTATCCTTTAATCATGGAATGTCAACCTTGCTCTCCCCTGGTGTAACACATAATACATCCATTCACATTCGAATTGAATATTTACCTGTTTTTTTTTAATTTTTTTTTCTGTTATTCTTAGTAAGTACTTAGTATCAGTATTTTTTTTGGCTAACACTAGATAATAAGTCTCGAAAATACCTACAATATGCTTTACTTGAGATATTATTATTTCTATTTCAGTTCTGGAAGGAGTAAACGAATACGAACTATCTTCACGCCCGAACAGCTGGAAAGGCTGGAGGCCGAGTTCGAGCGGCAGCAGTACATGGTTGGTCCAGAACGTCTGTATCTGGCTCATGCGCTGCAACTGACTGAGGCACAGGTACTTCGATCTTTAATATATTTACACCAGAACAACTGGAGCTTGAGATGGAGAGCAAGCGGCAGTCGGAAAATATGATGCAGAAAGTGTGTACCTGGCACACGCATTGAAGCATAATGAAGCACTTCAATCACTAAAACACTTCAATCGTTTCATACCTACCGTGGATAAACAAATAATTTATCACACAACCATGTGTGATAAATTTTCACTGCGGGTTGCCTATTGTCAAAAGTGTTTATGATGCTTCGTCGACCAGAGGCTGCGAGAATATCACTTAGTTTGGTGACTGTACCTACTCTCTTCATACCGTTACACGAAACACGACAGTGGCTAGCACGGGCTTTAAAAATCATTTAATACCTACTAGCCTAGAGCCAGAATGTAAAGTATCTTCAAAGTGAAGAAAAAGCTTCGTCGATAGGAGACAGGGAGCCTCTCACTTAGTTTGGTGACTGTACCTACTCTCCAAACCATTTTACGACAGAGGCTAACACTAACCTTAAAAAATCATTTAATACCTACTGGCCTACAGCTAGAACGTGACGTAATATTAGATAAACAAATAAAGTTTCATTTAGTGAAAGTACCTACATAATTACTGTTTTTTTTAATAAGCTTTATCACTTTAGACTAATTAAATATAAATGTGGTGTCGTGGGACACCAGGTAGGAATGAAGTTCCTTCGGCTAATGTAGTATATACTATGCATTGGCGAGGTGGAGTGAGGGAGAAAGAGAAAGGTATTATACACTTCTCGCTTATGTATACAACTGTCGCGTATGCGCACGTCTCACTTAAGGGTTTTATTACACGATTTTTTCTTACGGTTTTTACTATCAAATTTTTTCAGTTCGGTCGCACAACACACTGTCGCGACAATGCACGTCACATTTAACGGTTTTATTCCACGGTTTTTTCTTACAGTTTTTACTATAACATTTTTTCAGTTCGGTCTCGTAGCAAAATCCCTATCTCCCCCAAGCCTGCTGTAAACTTCGTTTTTCCTTCGTAAGGAAAAGTTTTTATTGGCCTGAGGTGAGAAGGTGACGAATAACCATACGGCTCTCCCGATGGAAACAAACAACCGTGGCTTAGAGATACCATAGGTGTTGTTGATACTTCGCTGTTTGTAGCCGAGGTGTAGGTCGGCTACACTACTCTTCGGACCGGGACATGATTAAAGTCGTTGTGGCAGCAGGAATAGGTAAAGTGATGAATCTCAACCCGGGTTCTACCCCGAGTGGTCTTGTTGGTAATGAGCAGGTGTCCCCGTTGCAACACGAGGCAACCTGGGCAGGGGGGGTAAAAGCACCTTTACCTCCTCTCCCTGGGTTTGTGATAACTAGACTTATTGCTAACGATACTGTTGTTATAGGTGAAGGTTTGGTTTCAAAATCGTCGCATAAAATGGCGGAAACATCACCTGGAAGTGACGCAGCAGCGGCTGGCGGTGCTGCAAAGGCACAGGCCCGACGAAGACGACGTGTAGATATTACGTAATATAGACATAGGGTTAGGTTAAGTGTAAGAATCTGTCTCTCACACGTCTGTGTAAACGAAAGTGAAAGAGGGAAAGTAGATAAATGGAACAATCTTTGTTAGAGTCAAAAACACATAAAGATGAATGCGCACTTAGAAGCAATATTGTTGGTAAAATATTCACGACATCTATGTTTCGCAGTATAAGTCATAGTTTTCCAAATTAATATCTGTTGGTGGTAATTTTGCAACACTTTTACCAAACCAATATTATGTTATCGCTATCTTATTTCAACGAAAGTAATAGAAAGAGACAAAACACTTTTTATGATGCCAAATTAGTTTATATTCATTCATACATTTTTGCTTTAACTTATTTCTCGTATAAAGTTTGTTAAAATGTCATAAAAATAATATGTCTTAACTATTGTATCTCTTTCGTTTTTGTTTTATTAGAAAAAGATAGCATTATGCTGTATCAAACAGAATTATAGCTATTTTGTCTGGTTTTAAATTTACAACTATTTTAGTTTTTCATTCTTTTTACCCGTTTACATATTTAGATATCTTTAGCACGTGCGTTCTTAAAAACTTCAACTATCGCTGTATGTCTAGTATCTAAGCACGTGTTTATTCAATTATTACAACAATCATATAAATAAATATCCCTGGACAACTCACACAAATTGAATCTAACCCCAAAGTAAGCAAATTATATGCTAGTTATGGGTGTTAGTCAACAATACTAATACTTAGAAATATTTAAATAGATACCAGAATAAAGTTAATAAACACCCAGACCCGGAAATGCAGACATCTAAATGTTCATCACACAAATGCCTGTCCCCGTTGGGAATCGAACCCGAGCCTCGCGGTTGATGTAGTTAGGCGTGAACGCTAGCCACTCGACCAGCAAGGCGGTCGAATATATTTTTTTATTATTGTTTTAATCACAGCCGGTATATAAAATTAGTGGAAACAACACCTGATTGTGACGGACCATTAGCTAGTAGTAGAATAGATTATGAGAAATGGTCTATTTCTCACTCTCTTTCCCTCGTTTGTATAGATTTGTGAGAGATAGAGAATAGATGATGTCCGTTCCCCAAAATATTTAATTAACACATCTGCAAATCTGAAATACGCACCTCTCTTGTTGACCGATTTTTATGCGATCTATGTTCCATACCATTACTATTTTTTTTATTTACTACACTCCAATGAATACAAAGTACATCTCTTCATAGGATAATTGAAAGATATATATTAAAAAAATATCTTCACGCCCATATTCCCGAAGATATAGGCAGAGGCACAACCCCACGACTTGTCGAAGACACTAAGTCCCACAATGTGATAGGTGGAAGGCCTATCGCCAACCGGGCACATAACGAATCCCGGGCATTTTTTTTTACAAAATTGGAAAAACCAAATTTTCTTTTTGTTGCTAGATCGGGGAATCGAACCCAGGGCCTCATGAAATCAAGTGCAATACTTGGACTGCTAGATGGCAGAGGCGAAAGTAATATAAATTATCAAAATGATTACAAAACGTGCTTCTGAACGCTATAACAAAATTTATTTATTATAAGTATGTTTGCTATTTAATGTTACTTTTTTCCAGGTGACAAAAAATAATATGACGGTATAGAGACACGAGATTAGTAGTAGTCATTTTCTCACGCACTTATCACAATAGTAATAATAATTTGTTAATCAGTCTTATGTCGATCAATTTGAACAAATGCGTGAACGTAATACACGCCATCGTGAACAGTGTCGGTGATATGCGCGTACTCTTATAGTTATTAGGCTACGTGCAGTTACACTTTTTTTATTGAATCAGACGTTACTTTTCTGAAATCCGTTATAACAGATGTAAAATAAGAATTTATTTTGCTAATTCCGCGTGAGCAGTGTAACTGTTGTGGCAAATAATTCTCCACCGCCCACCTCCGCGACCAGAACACGAACAAAGGATGAACTCGAGAAACAATATAAATTGTCATGTTCTTCGCATGTGACCATGTCATTGGAGAATTATTTGCCACAACAGTTATACTGCTTACACTAAATAAAGGCTTATTTTACATCTGTGCAGATACACCTCAATTAACCGACTCTAACTTTTTTTAGAGCTACTCAATTCGACTGTAATTTTGTATGTTTTGTTATGCGATAACTCGGTCAATAACCAACCGATTTAAGTTTCTTTGTCTAGAATGGTAGGTCATGACTCCGAGGTGGTCTCCTATTCTTTTTATTATGATCCGACCAGTAATTTTTGAATTATACGTAATAATGTATACCTAAATTTTTGTCTACCTAACATTTTTGGAATAACATTTATGGGAGACCATCTCCGAATCATTGGTAATCTTTTGAAAAGAAAATCAAATCATGACATAGTCATGACAATTTAGAGTCACGTTTTTGCAGTTTGAAATCGTTAAGATTTAATTGTACTTAAATTGATTTTATGAAAGCAATCAAGACAAGTGATGGGTGATGAATATTACATATTATTGTGTGAAATATTACATGAACAAATTATAATAAAATATAGTAAAGCAACAAAATTATAATGTTCTAAGTCTTTATTATTTATCTTAATTGTAACTATTTATAATACCTTCAACTGTATATTTTTTTTACTACAGTGTGTACCTTCTACTGTCCTCAGGGGGGTTACTGTAAGCTTTTATAACATTATTTTAATAATACTAATTTTCATCGGAGAAAGACAACTTTTTGGCGTATGCCATAAAGTTGCTATATATGTGAACGGCAACATGGAAATAAAGCTGCTATAATCATCCAACCATGATCGCTTAAAACAATACTGCTTTTTGGGTTCATGGTAACCTCCCTGATCCCTGTCAGCAGAGTATATCTATTTATTGACAATTGTGTCAAGATAATTACAATGTATATATACTTAGTTACATTAAAAATATCACTGTAAATGTAAGATAGTGTATTTATAAACTTATAATTTCGTTGTCAAGGCCATTACAACCACCTGGAAATGCTAATTTTAAAGGTTGGGGGGGGGGGCTACTACATCTGTAATCTAACTTGTAACTAAAACGTTAACTAGGTATTGATCAAGGTTCAAAAGCATTTCAGTTTAGTTCATTAAAATACAGATTTAAGTTTAAATGGCTATAATAGATTTCTACATTCTAGTATTCATTTAAACTAGGTACTTCTAGAATTTTAGTGATATACCACTAAGACATTTTACCATTAAAAATATTTTACTAGGTATATATGTTACTAAACTGTTATTTTAAACTAAACTAAATGGCTGTACGTAAACGTATAGGTACTATTCTAGTCATAAATAACTGAAGATGAGAGTGCCATCTTGAACTAAGTATTTAATTTTTCCTAGAAGTTACGAATACACCAAATAAATGTACACTGCGTTGATACCACCATCTACCACCACCAGACATATTGTATGTGATTTAGAAAAACTGATATTCATATAAAAAGCTGTAGGTACATAAACGTAACCTGAGTAAAACACTTGGTAAACGATAAGGATTATTGACAAAATGTCATGAAATTCATTTTATCTCAAACAAAACAGGATCCTCACCACTGCAAAGATGAATCAAGAAGACAATAATTAAATGATAACATATGATACTGGCTTTAGTTCGACTTTTTGTTGGTGGATGAGTTATACGATCTTTTACATATTCACTTACGAGATATTCTGATCACTTTTGCAAAATGTGTTAACAAATGTTACGAATATTACACAACTTTTGTGTGCATGACTCAAGGTCAATTAACACAAAAATCTGAGTCATATGTAAAAAATCTAACGTTAATTAACAAAACGACGTCGGCAATCGAAACTTTAAAAAAACACAGTAAACTAAATAAAAATGTATGACTAAATAAAATTAGAATGCTGAAGTTTTAAGGGTGAATACTAGACAATAGACAAGCCACAATAAGATTCCTACATTTTTTCCGATTCCAAATTAGATATCAAAATCCAACTCACAAATATGATTTGTCATAAAAGAATATAAATAAAATTAAACCACAAGACTTTCCTTTGATCATGTATGTTGATCCTGAGTATTAATCTTGTTATTTTCTTCTTTTAACGTCAGTATTTTCATTGCAATAAAGTATTGTTCATTTTTGTTAATTCAGGTCTATTTGCCTAGATGCGCAAACAGTAAACAGTAAACTGTATGAAAGAAACCGGTAAACTGCACATTCTCTACAAAAGCATTGTAAATTGTAAACTTAAAAATAGACATAAATTAATTATAAGTAGAAATCAGTTTCGCTACCTTAGTCCTATTATTCAAGCATACCTAAATAACTGAAACTATGATACTCGTGTGTCGATCGTAACGCCAGACGACTGTCACTGTCGACTCCGAATAGACTCCGATTTTTGTATTTCATCTAGTCTTTGCCTTAAACTGAAGGTCTTCGCAAATAGTAAAAGTACGCATTGGCGTTTTCAGTTTATTTTGAAATATTTAATTATTCATTTTATATGTTTATACTTAATAGACAAAATATGTGAATAGTTCGTGTATATTGTTTTGAATTGTAATCGTTTTTGTACAAAAATCAGAAAAAGATGAGGTGTTTTATGAAAAATAAATTCATTTCTTCTTTGGCTGGAAACGAGGGTGCTTTAGGTGAAGCCTGATGATAAGCGAAGTTTTTTGAAAGACATAATTTTATCGTGTTACACAATAAAAACCTAATCCACAAATGCAAATCGACTTATTGACAAAAAGAAGACTTCATAATTGTGCGTGAGTCCTAGATATTTATATAAAATATCAATTTATTACCAGTGTTTTTACCACAATAAGTTGTCACTGTGTTTTGATCACTGTGACACATAAAACAATTTGTTAGACTCAGAAAGAGTTGGGTCATTTTCACGAAATATTTGTTTAATTTAAAGTATCATTAAATAATATTTATTTATTAATTTAAATGGAGTTGTAAAATATTTATGTAATAAAGATCATTTTGAAAATGTGAATGATCAAATATATTTATATGTAGTTGCTCTTTTTACCTACGTTACCTCTAGGTTCTAGTTGTGGCGAAGCATAAAGGATAGCGCACATGTGGACAGGCCGGAATAGGGCGCATCGCAGTGCATGAGTTCGCCTAGATCTCTTTCTTTGCGCAAATGCACTTTGTATGGAGCAACGCACATTGTGGACTGTGCCGATCCGAATCGCGTTGCGGCCCACGGCTACCAAAGAGAAGATATTAATAGAGAACTAATGATATTTTAATGCTTAAGTTTTGTACGACAGCTACCAGAGGCGCACTTTCCATACTTGACGATTTTAAAATAGAATTACTACTCTTGTTTTTTTCTCCACTGGTACTGAGTCCCACCGGCCGACCTGAGTGTGCTTTGCAAGGGGATACGTCCCAATCCGACACGCTCCACGTCGTCTGAATGTGCGATATCCTTAAGAAGATTGTGTACTTCAGGCAGGTGGCCTTTGGATGTCACAACCCCAGAGCCATCTAAATATTCTAGCAGTACATTGATCCCACTAGCGCAGTCTGTTAGACTGGTTATTAGTTAGATGTTGCAACGTCTAGCCTGGATAAATGTCACCGCCTTACCTAGTCCTGCCGCTACAATTTTATTGCTTGTCATTGTCACGTTCCAGTACGGATGCTACATTCTGGTAAATGTACAAAAACCTTTACAAATTTTTGATTTTACAACTTACAATTATTAATATAAAAAAGGATTTTTACGCCCCTCAAAAGGAATGCAGAGATACAACGAGGACACCAACGAATATGGCTCTGGATTTTGTGAGCGAATCATATTTTTACAAAATATTTATGCTTGTTTGCCTTCTTTATAATAAAAAAAAGTTATTCCAGAACAAATAATTGTGATACCTAGTACTGGAACAATTTTGAATCCTAAACAACATTTTTGAAATTTTTGGTCATGTTTATTACCACTATTATATTTATACTAGTTTGCACTAGCGGCTTTTCCCACGAAAAAAAAAATATATTTTAAAAAATGTAGTTGTGAAATTAAAGCACACTAATCTATGTTCAACTATGTTGACTAGTTCCAGGTACGCGTTAATGAATTAGAGCCCAATTTATATTTTATTTATATTTAGAGCCTCTGTGGTCTAGCGGTTCAGTTGTAGGACTTGACTGCATGAGGTCCCGGGTTCGAATCCCGGGTCGGGCAACAAAAAGAAAATTGGGTTTTTCCAATTTTCTAATTAAAAAAAAATGTTGCTCGGTTGGCGATAGGCTTGCCTCCTATCACATTGTGGGACTTAGTGTCTTCGGCTAGTCGTGGTTGCCTCTGCCTACCTTTTCGGGGATATGGGCGTGAAGATACTTTTATAGTTTGACTCTTACCCCTCTCTCGCGGGAACCCCTATAATGAGCGACATGAGAAGCTAAACATGAAGTTTACTATTTTCATCATAAAGACTCACATACAATAATTCTAAAAGTGCTAAAAATCTGTTCTGCTGTCTCGCCCGCACCTATTTCTTCAATGTACAGAATTCACTTTTCTATATTTTTATTACAAGTATATATAAATTTGGTACATTCTGCTTACTGAAAATAAATTTAGATCGATTTGACACAAAATCTTGAAGAAAAGCGATCCCATCTTCAACTTCATGTTTTATCAAAATGAGTGGAAATATCGTCGTATAACCGTAGTGGTCCGGGCTACTTTTCAGAACAGACCATCTGCCTTCGTGCCAGGCAGCTCGTAAAAGGCGAGCATACGTTTACTGACACTTACACCGCGACATCTGATTAGATGGTAGAGTTTCGCAGCGACTCGCCCGGATTGGTACCACCGCTTTATCTATTCCTGCCAACATAATGTCATCGCTTGCTTTTGACGCGTTCCATTTCGGAGGATGATGTAGCAAATTTTTTTTATTACCACCTTTGGTAGGCAGCTTGAATTTCTGACCATCAGGAAAGTTGTCTACTTGTTTGCCTTTTAATATCGTAAAAAATGTGTAAGGCTAACCACAGGTGTAAGTTTAATATATTATGTTTAAAATTGTTACTAACCGTGTATAATAGTATACGTTAATTACATATTACATTAATTTATTACCTACAAGTGTACTTCGGGTTAGTTTAAATTCAAGGTCGTCCAAAATATATTGTTTATCATTACATAGTATAGAACACAGTCGCTTTCCCTGTCCCTATGAACCTTTGTATGCTTATACTTTTAAAACTACGTAACGGATTTTGATGCGGTTTTTTTAATAGATAAAGTGATTGAACAGGAAGGTTTATATCTATATTTTATACCCGTGCGAAGCCGGGACGGGCCGTTAGTTTAGTACTATAACAGAACTACGGATGATATGGATTTCCTTATGAGTGATGAAACGAGAGTACCTACCGTAGAGCAACTCTCTGGCAAGGAGCTCGGGAAGAGGCAATCGTCGTCGCAAATGGGTCATTACCAACAAGGCCACTAGTGAATCTCTATCGCAGTTGTGCTGTGAAGATCGACTTCAGAAAAAGTTAAGGGTTTAAGATCGACAGCTTTATTTTTATGTATTTTTTTTATTATCTGTTAGTAATAATAACCCGTATTTATATTATCATTTATTTTTATGTTGTAATCATAAGTAATTATTAGCGGTTTTACATAGTTACTTACTATCTACACACATTTGTAGATGAAAAAAAGTATGGAAAGTGGCGCCTATGGTAGTTGTTGTACAAAACTTTATCATTAAAATGTCATTAACCCTCTATTATATCTTCTCTTTAATGACTCTTTGATGGCATTAACAAAATGTATGAAAGCGATCTAAAACAATAATCCGCGCTGTGTTGGATCTCATCCAAGTGTGCGCTCTCATTAACTGGTTATAATGGTAGAGTTTCGCTGCGTCTCGCCAGGATTGGTACCACCGCCTTACCTATTCCTGCCGCCATAACGTCTGGTTCGGAGGGTAAGATAGTTGGTAAACTTAATTTTACTCGAGGCCTAACATCCCGGCCTCAGGTTAGCAACGCACCATTACCACTTTTGGTGTCTCTAGGCGACGTGAATTTCTTATCATCAGGAAATCCGTCTGCTTGTTTGCCTTCCAATGTCATAAAAAACTTACACAATAAGCTTCTGTCAAAGAACAGCGACGTACCTGTAGCATCTGTGGTGTCTATAGGTCACTGCTGTCTCTGGCGGGTTATTCGCTGGATTATAAAAAACACTAATTCTAACCAAAAAGCTTGTGGATAGAACCCTAACACACCATGCACCGTCCCATTTCTATAAATAACGTTCCTTTTCAGTTTCAAAAACCGGTACCAAAATTTGTGGGTCCTTTTTAGACAAATTTTATTATTTATTTATTTAAAATTAATACACTATAGTGTACAAAGGTGGATTTAGTCCTACATGGCATTCTCTATCAGTCAAACTAAATTTATTTGAAAGAATAATTAAATGGGGTACATAAAAAAAAAACATTTATTAAATATTTAAACCTAACTTTAGGTAACATAATAAATACATAACAACGAATCCGTTTTTTCAGGTGTTCTTTTGTCGATAGTTTCATCGATAGCTAGATATCGAATCGATAACGCGATATTTTAATTTAGTTTGTAGAACCTGTAACCTGTCAAATAAAACAATACGAATAAGTCCAAGTACTTAGATACTTTTCTCTGATAGCAAGTACATTTTAGTATCGATACTTTGAGATAAAGTTTTGAGTAGGTATCGGTCAAAATTACTCATATCAGTAAATTTTATGATTTTCGGAAGTAAAAATAATGGATATTATCTTTTAAAGTTGAAAAAAGAACGTGTATCGTCAATTGAAGTTTCTAAATGCATCCTAGGCTTAGTTTTTTGTAGTTATCAGACTTGGCAGTTGACAAACTTGTTTGTCTATCACCACGAAAGACCACGAACTCACCGCGACACTCATTATCGGGAGTAACACAAAAATTATTTTTTTATGTTAGAATATTATAAGTACTTTTCAATAAGAATACCAATACTTTTTACGGTTTTCATTCAAACTTTTCTAAAAACGATACGATACCAGTAAGTATATAAACTTTGTTATCGATACTGAGTAAGTATCGATACTTGACGACCGATACCAGTATCGAGTACAAGTATCGATGCCCCAGTAATATCGTTTTATCCCTAGTCACAACACGCCTGCATTAAGATCTTTTTGCGTTGACACACTGTATTACAAACAGTAAATTGCGTGTTTCCTACATTGGTACGCAATCATTGCTTAATCATTTGGTATGGCTTGGCTCACGAATCACGTAAGACTTTATTCGTTGCGCAATGTAGAACGAATCTAATATGAAAACAGTTTTAACATTTTGCTGGTTTGTTTCTTATTTTTAATTTTTAACAAAAGTGTCAGTGAACTTTGACCAGTCAACTAATTCTTATATATAAAATTCTCATGTCACAATGTTCGTTTCCGTACTCTTCTGAATCGGCTTGACCGATTCTCATGCAATTTTGTGAACATATTGAGTAGGTCTAAAAATTGGTCAACGTCTATTTTTCATACCCCTAAGTGATAAGGTTAATTCACCCCAAATTTTTTTACTAAAACCACATTAAAAATATAGCAGAACAATGTCTGACGGGTCAGCTAGTATAAGTATAAAGTGTACCTTTATCTATTCAGCTTTAATTAACTTTAGCATAGCAATATATTAGACCTCGAAAAACTTGGGCTCCTTTTTACTTTGGATTTTCAACAGAATTCCGAAAGAGAGATAAATAAATAAATCTAGTAATAAAAATAAGACCTTTCTGTATCTTTTTTGTGTTATGACGTCTAACATAAAAAAGATCAAACCTCTTTTTATAAGGAAAAATTTGATGAATTTTTACACTCCCTTTTTATGTTAGAGGTCAGCAAACAAGTACTTAACTCATTCAAAGTTAATAGACCACCGTGGCCTAAAGATGCTATCGTTACAGGTGCGTTGCAGTCCTGAGGCCGGGATAAAAGACTCATTATGCAATTCTACCGACTATCCTACCCTCCAGACCGAAAAATAATGGAGCAGCAGGAATATGTAAAGCGATCATGTTCCTGCGTTATACCTATATTTTAACCTGTGCTCGCCTCTTATGATCTGCCTGGCAGATAGGCAGATATTCTATTCTACTCGGGGGCCCGAACTCACGAGGAAATTAAGTCAAATCTCTGTCACATTCGATGCTTACCGCATTGCTTAAGGCTTTGACATGACTTACTATGACGACTTATGATAATTTTGGATCATTTAAGCCAGGATTTAAGAAATCGGTTTATTTTATACATAAAAGTCATTAGCTGTTCGTTAGTCTCGGCTGAATTTTGGTTTTGAATTATTTGTGGAAGTCCAGGGAATGTGTAAAAGGTAAGAAAAAAGGAAAAACAACATTTTAATATTTTCCATACAAATTGAACGGGGGGAACGAAATTAGCTGGACCAGCTAGTATGTCATAAAAACATTCAAATTAATAAAATTTGATGAATAATTTTAAAGACTCGTTATAACAAATTAATGTAGACTCAACAACTTGACTAATGGCAAAGGCTTACGATCATGCTGAATTTATTTTTTTATTTCATTAGTATAACATTGGTATTTTTGGTATCTAAAGTCTTCCATACAAATTACATCTACAGCTTGTTTTTTTTTATGAGATTGGAAGGCAAACAAGCAGACGGATTTCCTGATGGTAAGAAATTTCCGCCGCCTAGAGACACCAAAGGTGGTAATGGTGCGTTACCAACCAGAGGCCGGGACGTTAGGCCTAGAGCAAAAGTAAGTTTACCGGCTACCTTACCCTCCGAACCGGAACACGTCATGACGCTATGGCGGCAGGAATAGGTAAGGCGGTGGTACCAATCCGGGTGAGTCGCTTCGAAACTCTATCACCTAGTCAGATGTCACGGTGTTAGTGACGGCAAGCCTATGCTCGCCTTTTACGAGCTGCCTGGCACAGGAAGGCAGAGGTCTGTTCTACAAAGGAGCCCGGACCAACACGGGGTAAAACGGGGGTTTGTCTTCAAATATCTTAAATTCGTTTACTCTTGCGAAGATTATCACTAGTAGTAATAAGATTCTAATACTTAAGCTGACTGACTGCATTAGCAGAATGTTCGAATAGCAAAATATGTAAATTACTAGAGTATTCCTCGAACGTCACTACTTCTCTACGGCAACAATATTGAGTTGGCACCTAATTACCCCAGTTCTAATTGGTAATTATTAAAAGTTACTAATGATTGTAGTGTTAATTAGTTTAGCATTTATTTTGTTTATTTATCGATGTTATTTGTATCTTTGAACAGCACTAACTTGTAACCAGTGTAGTAAGTTTTTTCCGTTTGATTATCACCTAACTAGCGCGAGCGGCCTGAATTCGGAGACCAGTATAGTTACTCTTGAAGTTCGACTCATGTAATATTGGAAATTGGAATCGAGTATGTTATTTTTGGTACTATTTAACACAATACTGGCGAATTATTAACATTTAGTTTAATAGTAAACAACACAACATTCTTCTAGGTGGTAGAGTCTTGCAGCGACTCGCCCGGATTGGTACCACCGCCTTACTTATTCCTGCCGCCATAACGTTAGTACTTGCCGTTAATGTGTTCCGGTTTGGAGGGTAAGGTAAACTTACTTTTGCTCGGGGCCTAACATCTCGGCCTTAGGTTGGCAACGCACCATTACCATCTTTGGTGTCTCTAGAGGGCGTGAATTTCTTACCATCACGAAATCCGTCTGCTTGTTTGCCTTCCAATATCATAAAAAAAATACAAAAATTGAAAGGTAAATATACATACATACGTACATACATACGTAAATCTTGAATAATAAGTTGGTACCAAAAATAAAAGGTACATATAGAAAACGTTAACGTATACCTAACTACCCATAGTGTACACACAAATATTTGCATACCTACATAGAGTTATTGTAGAGATAGAAGTCGACAATTGTTAAGATAACGTTTCCACAATGCATGTTTGTACGTCACCTTAGAAGTTTATTACAAAACCTACCTAAATAAAATATTAAATTCATATGTTGATTATTATGTTAATTCATTGACCGTTGACCTCGTTGGTCGAGTGGCTAGCGTACACGCCTTTCTACACTGATCAGCTGCGAGGCTCGGGTTCGATTCCCGACGGGGGCAGACATTTGTGTAATGAACATTTAGATGTCTGCATTTTCCAGGCCTGGGTGTATATGAATTATTCTGGTATATATTTAAGTATTTCTATGTATAAGTATCGTTGACTAACACCCATAACACAAGCATATAGTTTGCTTACTTTGGGGTTAGATTCAATTTGTGTGATTTGTCCAGGGATTTATTATTTTATTATTATTATTAGAAAATTGGAAAAACCCAATTTTCTTTTTGTTGTCCGACCCAGGATTCGAAACCGGGACCTCAGGCAGTCATGTCCAACAACTAAACCGCTAGACCACGGAGACTACCTAAATAAAACATTAAATTCATATGTTTCATATTAATACCCAGAAGGAAAGAGTAAAGGTAGTTAGAAAACTTAGTAGGTACCTAATTAATAGGTTTAATAAGCTCTTTGCTCAAATTAGTTCGTCCAAATCCACGTGTAATTAGATATATCATAAATATTAATTTATCTTAATACATGTGAGAAATAAACTCCGAAGTTCGGTCATATCTAAGTCTAGCCGGTTATAACTGGGTATAACCACTGGCAGCAGTCGGTTTATTTTAGGCTTTGTATTTTTAAGTTGTTTTTAAGTGTGGAAACCCTTATGTCAGACACCTACTCACTAATGCCCGGTTCCTATATTTAAAAAACGAGTCGTTTTGATTACGGATTGTAGTATTGTGTACGCTTAGTAAGATTACTAACAACGGTTGCTCGTTTCCGACTATTATTGGTAACGCTCCGTTACTTTTAAACAAACTACGAATGGTTTAGCTGACGGATTACGATTCGTTGAATATAGGAACAGGGCATAAAATGACACAGTCAGGTACCAGGGCTGTCGGGACGCTTTCGAACACTTCCTTTGCCGCTGGATATCCCTCTCAACAGCTTATCATCAGAAGTGAACTTAGTGGTGAGCGGAGACACAGCGTGCATCACTTCCCAGTGGCGATAGGCAATCTCAACTATTATTATTTAAGTATCTTCACACCCATATCCCCAGTGAGGTAGACTGAGGCACAACCAGAGCACCCACGACTAGCCGAAGTCACTAATCCCACAACATGATAGGTCTTTCGCCAACAGAACACATGTCCAGTTTCGGGCAACGTCATTTTTTGAAGAAAAGACATTAATATTCAACTGCCTACTTTAACTTTTTTATTTTATCTAATATCTACCTATGTAGTTTTAATCACCTCCTCGCCTCTGTGGTCTAGCGGTCCGGGTGTTGGACTTGACTGCATGAGGTCCCGGGTTCGAATCCCGGGTCGGCCAACAAAAAGAAAATTGGGTTTTTCCAATTTTCTAATAAAAAAAATGTTGCCCGGGGTTCAATTAAATTTTTAAGTTGACATTAAATAAGATGGTACAAATGATGCGAAACAGAAGTCATTGCAAAAATTCAAACAGAAAAAAGCGTTATTTATAATTGCTATTTGGACTGCTACGCTGCTAATTTTTAATTTATATTGAAAGGCAAACAAGCAGTCGAATTTCCTGATAGCAAGAAATTCACGCCGCCTAGAGACACCAAATGTGATTATGGTGCGTTGCCAACCTGAGGCCGAGATGTTAGACCTCGAGCAAAAGTAAGCTCGTCTACTGGCTACCTTATCCTTCGGACTAGAACACTTCAATGGCAAGCGCTGACGTTAAAGCAGCAGGAACAGGTAAGGCGGTGGTATCAATCCGGGCGAGTTGCTGCGAAACTCGACCAACTAGTAGGATGTTACGGTGTTAGTGACGGTAAGCCTATGCTCGCCTTTTACGAGCTGCCTGACAGGAAGCCAGACGGTTATATGGCAGATTTTTTATGTTTATAATTATTTGTGAGCTACCTACCATCACATCATTGTATGAAATAAAACATAATTACAAATCTTTGGTATCTTTGGTATTGGCATATCTATACATAGTATAAAGCAAAGTCGCTTTCCGCGTCTGTCTGTATGTATGTATGCTTATATTTTTAAAACTACGCAACGGATTTTGATGCGGTTTTTTTCAATAGGTAGAGTGATTCAAGAGGAAGGTTTATATGTATAATAACATGCTTCATAATTTAGAGAACCACTGATAATTTCAAGATTTCTAATGCGAAGTCGTAAATAAACATATTTTTTTGCGCTTGCATTGCAAACGCTGGCTGAACTCTACGAGATAGGTCAAAATAATGTACCAAGTATTGTTTACCCTAAAAAGGTCTACAAAAAAGTTCGCGATGGTATATGTCTATCTCTTAGGGATAACTTACAATAACCAATTTTTATCTTTTACTTTTTACGAAAAATAATGGCTCATTTACGAAGCGATTTAAAGCAATACAACATGAATCCTTATCTAATTAAGTATCTTAAATAAGTTTTACATTTAATATAGAACAATATAGCCCTTTACAGTATGTAAATTAAACGAATAGTTTCGGAGATATTACAGGTTTAAAATATAGGGACATTGCGGTTGCGGCGGTACCGGCTGGCCGCGGTGCGTGCGCGACGAAGCATAGGACGGTAATTTACAGCGATCGCACGCATTTATCGGAGCTCCCTAGCGAGGAAAATAACAAACTTAATAAAAACGTGCTTTTCAGCGCGACATTTTTTATCTAAATTGTATTTACGTTCGTAATTTTATAATCCACACTAATATTATAAAGTTTGTATGCGAAAGAAACTCTGTCTGTCTGTCTGTTACCATTTCACGCCTAAACCACCCAACCGATTTTGCTGAAATTTGGTAGGTAGGTATTTATTCATGAGAAGGACATAGGCATATTATTTTTTGAAAATTCAACCCCTAAATGGGTTAAAAGGGGTGGCAAAGTATGTATGAGAAAAATATTTTTATTGCACATTTTTACATGAAACTTTGAATTAATGCTTTTTAGTACAAATGGTGGAACACGTATTTCAGGATTTTTCGAAATTCACCCCCATTGGGGGTTAAAGGGGGTATCTAAGTTTGTATGGGAAATTTAATTCTATTGAAATATTTTGCGTGACACTGAAATAATGCTCTGCAATACAAATTATAAGATACATATCTAAGCGTTTTTTGAAAATCAACCCCTATGAGGGTGAACAGGGGTGGCACAATTTGCGTAGGAAAAATATTTAACAGTAATTTTTACGGTAAGTCCATAACAATGAACCACGTTCATCAGTTTATCATTAATAAAAAACACAGAAAGAAATTATGATATACATAGTTAAAAATCCCTACTTCCCTACTAATAATATAAATGCGAAAGTAACTCTGTCTGTCTGTCTGTTGCGCTTTCACGCTTAAACCAGTAAACCTCTTTGCGTAAAGTAAAAAAAAACCTTTAAAAGTACACAGTAAATCTTTATTTGTTTTTTTTTGTTGCCCGGACCGGAAACAGAACTCAAGATCTCAAGAAGTAATTCCGAAGACGGACGGTTAGACCTCAGAGACGATTCGTATATTTCTAAAATTTCAAAAAAAAAAACTGTTAGAGGTTTCCATAACTTGCTATACAGTTTAAT
This sequence comes from Calephelis nemesis, assembly GCA_002245505.1. Classification (NCBI taxonomy): domain Eukaryota; kingdom Metazoa; phylum Arthropoda; class Insecta; order Lepidoptera; family Riodinidae; genus Calephelis; species Calephelis nemesis. Next base: position 54,174 of record NJDD01007076.1, read on the forward strand.
TTAACAGGATTTGCCGAAGTGCAGATAAAACTGTAAACACAATAACGTATTCCTACTATTTATCTGAGGTCAAATTAGAAAAGAGAAAGTGTGTGTTCAGTTTTGACGGCAAAATTGCTGAATTGATTTTAATATTTACAAAAAAATAGATGAAACTTGGGATTTGTTGGATGAAACAACACGGTTGAACGAGCAGTGTTGGAGAGCTAAATATCAAATTAGTAGACTACGCGGGCGAAGCCGCGGGTAACAGCTAGTAATAATATATAAGCCATGATGATGCTGTAAAAATTGAAACTCGTTGGTTATAAAGTAACGAAAAGTATTAAATAAAGTGTATAGTGTATAAGTACAATTGTTTACTTAAAAAAAGTGTGGTAAAAAAAGGAAATTAAAAAAAAAAACGGGTTGCAATCCGGGAGTGCGGGCAGAAGTGAAACCTTGAAGATTGAGGTTGTGCATTTTTGAGATTTTTGAATTATGGTTATGGTATTTGTAAAGGAGTCCGGAGCAACACGAAAAGCACCAAATCTATATGAATATGGGAGAGGAAAGGTTTGAAAATTGCTATTATTATATTGCCTTTTGTAATAATTGGACGTCCCGTCCCATTCGTTATTATTCCAAATCATAATTATCTATACTTACGTATAATAAATTTGTAGAAAGGTCAATACTGTACATTGAAAATATTGAAAAAATAAATAGTAGGGGGTGTTACTGGATCGATGCCAAACCCAAATATGTGATTAAAAAATTTTTTGTCTGTTTGTATGTTCAGGCATCAAACTAACGGTTCGATTTCGTTGCAACTTGGTATAATTATACCTGATTATCCTGGGCATAAAATGGGATACTTTTCATCCTTGAAAAATACGTAGAAAAAAAATCTTAATTTTTCAGTTTTATCACGCGAAGACCGACATCCGCGCGGACGGAGTAGCGGGCGGAAGCTAGTTCTAAAATAATTTAATTCATTGTTAATTTTCACATTTAACAGAGTATGAATGAGCAACAATTTTCAATACCCAAAAATACAAGTTGAGAACAAGTTAACCTTCGAATCAACTACCTTCGTAATTGAAACTCAAAATACAGAAATCTTAGTACCTACAGTAAGAATTATCACAATAAAAGTACCCCATTTCATCACCTTTGCTCTTCTTTTTATCCTACTCCAAAAAGGATTTTTATTCTTTATTTTTTTAGGTATTTTGTCATACAACAGACATTTTTACATTCGAAGTAGAATGAGGTTATCAAATTGACTGTATTTTTTGGAACATGTTCGATAGTTGTTGTATTAGGAAATATCATATTTGAGGTGGGCGAAGAGGAGATGGAGGTGGGAGGGGAGGTGGTTGAAGACGATCCAACTACTGGATTTTGATATATACGTATGCATTATATTTTCATGTACAAATTAAAATCGGTCTTGATAGTATTTATCTGAGAACATTAATTCGAAGTCATGACCTTCTTTTGCAAAAAAATTATCGAATTGTGACGTAGTAATGAGTTAAATTGGGATTTTTGCAGTTTTACTACGCTTATGTTACTATCACATTGAGACTCAACCACTGTAATTCGTATACTTTTTTAAGTGTGGAAATCCTCATGGATACCAACTTTCGAGGAAAGTGTTGGATCGTCGTCGTCGAAGTGTGATTATAAGTACCTTCTTACTTTTTTATATTTTGATTGTACACCATAGTATTCACTCGCCCTGTAGAGTAGGTTCTGTAGCCTGACGTATTTCTGTCTCCTTATCATCAGCTATCGGAAAAAAATATGAATCCGTGGTGTATATTACATGGGACCTAGAAAAATCGCTCTTTCAAATAAAAGAAATATTAAAATCGGTTCCTAGTTGAAGGAGAATTTAGTGGAGTTACATAAAAAATATTTGCGTTTAATAACTCCTTTTTTTAAAGAAAGATGGTGAAAATAAATAACATAAAACAAAAGGCGATCTTGTCGCTCATGTAAGATAATGTAAGTAAGGTCTGTTCAAATGAGTGCTTGAAATTATGTCTGAATAATTTGCTTATTATTTTGGATATTTAACTAAAAAAATCGAACTCAAATAAATTATAGTTCTTTTAATATTCCATATTTAGTTAGTAAAGTTCAATAACATGTGCGTGAATTATTAATATCAACTTAGAGCGACCGGCTTTTTAGCAACATTAAAGCTAATAATTGAAAAATCGTTAACTAATTCGAGAAAATATGATGTCACTGATGACAGATTGAATAAAACTCTTCCTCAAGAAAGAAAATAAATTATTTAGTTAGTAAAGTACAATAACCTGCGCGTGAATTATTAATATCAACTTATAGCGACCGGCTTTTTAGCAACATTAAAGCTAATAATTGAAATATCATTACCTAATTCGAGAAAATATGATGTCATTGATGACAGATTGAATAAAACTCTTCCTCAAGAAAGAAAGAAAAGAAAAAGAGAAATAAAAAGAAATACCTATACAATGATCAAACTAGATACCGCTCTTCCGTGGAAGTGTTTTTTCGTTATTTTCTTTTAGTTTTGACAGCCCTAGAGATGACTAAACCAAGGTCAAGTAGATGGTGATCTTAGGTAAGGTTGAGGCCAAGTGTTAAAACCTACCTATACCAATTTTGTGTAACACCAATCTACGTAAAACATCCTCATTAGTAATTAATATTTAGTGAAATAACAAGTTTTTAAGTGATGTGTCTATTCATATCGATAAATTGTTTCGTAGGAATATGCACGAGAAAGAAACTCTAACTAAACTAAACTAAAAGAAAATAGAAACTCTATCGCACGCTGTTTAATCTACTCTTTTTTTTCGAAATGACTACTGTACGTCTAAAGACTTTTACAACGTCACCAGGCTAATAGGCGAGCAGAGAGCTCAGCCAGAGATTGGGGTTTGGGACTCCCTCCTTAAGGGTGTCTCCTATGAGACCGTACCTCGGCTTAGGGTGGGATCGTGGTTTGTGGCGGAAGAGGACATCGTGGCTGTGTTCGCGGGTCGTCGACGCCCCCGGCTGCGGCGGAGTTGCGAGTTTGTTTATTTATGTATAGTGTTGTATTAGGCGTCGTCGGGGTCTTAAATCACGTGAACCACTAATTTCTTCTACACCTAAAATTAAATACTTTAGAAAAGGTACCTAAACAATTATTTTTTTACAAAAACCCATAATAGAAACTAAACGTTTTTATAATACATGAAAATGAATAAATATTCCTGGAGAATTTACACAAATTGACCTAAACAAAGTAAGCAACTTATACGCAGTGTTATGGGTGTTGGTCAACGAAGCAAAATACACAAAATAACTACAAAAATACTTACTAAAATATTATTAATACTTATTAAACACCTGGAAACATACGCGATATTCAATCGATATTCGTCACACAAATGCCTGCCTCCGTCGGGAATTAATCCATTAGAAATACACATGTATGCTAACCCTTCTGCCAAAGAGGCGATCAAGTAATGAAATAATATACCTGGACTAATTACACATATTCATCTGGCCCAAAGTAACCAAATTGTTTGCTTGTGATAAAGGAATATTTTGTCAATAGAAATATATAGCTATATACAGATATTGTATGAAAACCTACTTCGGTAGTGACTTCTTATGTTATCAGCAACGTTTTTATTATTATCAGTCATTCACCTTCAACCAACCTAATAATTATCAAACATTACTAAGTAAGTTATGAAAATGTCAAACGAAAGTTTACATAGATTCATACATACATCTTTACGCCAAGTCCCTTACGATGTAGGCAGAGAGTATAACGTGCCAAATCTCACGATCTTTGTAACCCTAGCTTTTTATACAAACACACTCAATTGGCGGGCTTCTTGAAACCAAAAGTGAGATTTTATAAATGTCACAGAAATTAGTGATGTTTCATAATATCCGCATTTAGTTTATCCCTTTGCAATTATCGGTATTAAAAGAAACCGATATTCTTTTCCAGATCCAATTCAAGCAATCACGCAAACGTTAAGACAGGATTGTCGAACAAACATTCAAACTTTTATATGATAGTTATTGGAGGGCAAACAAGCAGACGGATTTCCTGATAGTAAGAAATTCACGCCACTCGAGACACCTAAGGTGATAATAGTAGGTACATTACCAGTCTGAGGCCGGGATGTTAGGCCTAAAGCAAAAATAGGCTTACCGGCTACCTTATTTTCCGAACCGGAACACGTCAACGGCAAGCATTGACGTTATGGCGGCAGTAATAGGTATTAGGCGGTGGTACTAATCTCATTTCAACTGATAGACCGTTTATTTTTTAACCGACTCCAGAGAAAAAAGAAGTTCTCAATTTACTGTATGTTCTTTTTATTTGTTTGTTACGCGATTACTCAGTCAATGGCCAACCGATTTTGATGGTTTTGTAACTTTTTTTTAGAATGGTAGGTCGTGAGGAGGTCGTAGGAGATGTTGCCGTATAAATTTTACCATGATTCGAGAAGTAGTTTATGATATAAAGTTGGAGATGGTGCCGTATGAATTATACCATGATTCGAGAAGTGGTTTATGATATAAAGTTGATAAAATTTATTTTGGATTTTTCGAAAAAAGAATTATCAGATCGCAACGCAAAAAAAATAGTTAGTTGAAGTCGGTTTTTTGCAGCATTACTATTATTAACTACTACTTAAAAAAAACGATACCAAGTTATAGTTAAAATGTTTTACCTTTGAATATTGATTTTCATATGAAATGAAGTGGACAAGACAACGACTGCGAGATAGTGCCAATTAATCGTCTCTACAGGTTGCAAAATTAACACATACACTAGTCGGGTATATTGGTACCCTTCAAAACAAAATCCTTTCTTACCGTCTAGTCTGAAGAACAGGGTAATATTTTCGCACTTACCTGTTTGTTACCTACTGAAGTTTGTGAATAGTAGTAGATTAAAGTTATCGTTTTTCTCAGCATTTCATAGATTATTTGATTCATTTAATTATGGTACCAGAAGTACACAATACCTCTAATAAGCACAACATGATTTGAGAATGACCAACATAAACCCATAATTTTTTTTTGTAAGTACCTAAGTTATAAGGTAAGTTTAAATGTCACTTTAATTGCCTCTGTGGTCTAGCGGTCCGGCTTCGGACTTGACTTCTTGAGTCAAAACCCGGGACGGGTTCGATCCCCGGGCCACAAAAGAAATAAAAAAAATGATAATACATGTTTTTTATTTTCCAATAAAAATTTAAATTTAAATTTAAAACGTTGCCCGGGATTGGATATGTTACCGGTTGGCGAAAGGCTTGCCATCTATTATATTGTGGGACTTAGTGGCTTAGGCTAGTCGTTGTTGCCCTGGTTGTTCCTCTGCCCTGCCTACGCGTTTGGGGATAAGGGCGTGAAGATACTTAATTGCAAATTTTTAAATTTGTTGTTTTACATGATAGGTGTGATGACTTGTCAGACACAGTCTCATTCCGTTGGAGGGAGATTTTCTATCATCAGTGAAGTGGAAGTCACTTGTTGATAATTTAAAAATAGCACATGTCCTACTCAATACCAACCTTACAAACAAGTTGTACAACGTCATAGTAACATTCACTTATTTTGTATGCATAATAACAAGTTTTGTAGTGATGTTCGGTTTACAAATAAAACGTACGATAATATATTTTTTTTATTAAACAAAAAAGCAGATGGATCACCTGGTGATGAGAAATATATATAATACTAGCTGACCCGGCAGACGTTGTTCTGCTATGAAAAAAATGGGGTGAGTCATCCTTATCACTAAGTGGTATGAAAAAGATTCATCCTCATCACATAGGGTTATAAAAAACAGATGTTGGCCGATTCTCAGACCTATTCAATATGCTCACAAAATTTAATGAGAATTGGTCAAGCCGTTTCGGAGGAGTACGGGAACGAACATTGTGAGACGAGAATTTTATACACTTATAAGATAATATAAAAAAATATCGTTCGTTTTATTAAGCCGAATTAATAAAACGAACGATTTTTTTTTACAATGCATAAAAATAGATGGATCCCCCCCTGGTGGTAAGAAAGACGTATCACATGGTCACTAAAGAAGGTATGGTGCGTTCTCAAAAATAAGCTGGGATCTCAAATCTCTTTACTGTATAAGTTTATTGCTTGTAGTGGACTCCATTGTCTAACACAAAAAATACAATCCTCACGCCAGTATTCCTGAAGGTTTGACCAGGCCACCTAAGACTTCCCGAAGATACTAAGACCACAATGTTCTAGGTCACAAGCATCCAATGCCGGGAACGTTATCTTATTAAAAATTTCAAAAACGCGTTTATTTTTTTTATTATCGGGCCCGGGAATCGAACCCGATACCCTTACCGGACCTTTACATTACAAAAGCGATTAAAAAAGAATTAGCCAAATTGGTCCATCCGATAACGCACTATGCGATCACCAAGGGAAATAGGGAATCATTCATAGACATACACGTTTTAAAGACAGACAAAGCAGCAAACTAATAAAGTAAAACTTTCATTTTTTTAGAAGAACCTTTTTCTCACAATAATTAGAAAAGCAAAAAAAAATTAGCAAAATTGTTCCATCCGTTCACGTGTGATGCAATAACCAAGAGAAATAGACACCAACACATTTTTTTATTTTAGATAAACAAATTTTGCTTTTAAATATAACATATCTCTTTTGCCACCTCTTCTGACAGTGCCTTCGACTTTGTTTCTAGGTCTAAACTCTGCCCCCGACTCTTGTTTCGATAAACTTGCCTTAGTTAAATACCTAGTCAACGTTGGTCTCTTAATTTTAATCATCAGGAAAGACGCCCTCACCAGCTAGTTCGGTATCTTTTAACTTAACTTTTATTAGAATATTATAACACCTTGTGCTACAATAAAATTTTCTTTTAATTTTACCGATACTGACCACCAATAAAATATTGACCACATAGGTAAATTATGAGTGCGTTTAAATATAGTTTTTAGAAGGCAAAAATAGCACTGTTATTAGAAATACAAATGAAATGTACTTTAATATATATTAAGTTTATTATAATTTTTTAAATGTTTCTACATTTTCTATTTTTATCGACTTCATTATAAAAACGAGAAAAAATTGTTTTATTATTATTTTTTAATTTTATCGATACAAAGTGACATCACTACCAAAACATTGGCCTCCTGACATCACGAGCACGCTCAGTTATTGTTTACAAGCGGCAAAAACAACACTGGTATCACAAATATCGATATTTATTTATCGCGCCAAAACACTAAGTCGGAAAAATGTCAATGACACTTGACGGTGAGTACTTATTTTTTAATTAACCATTAATACCTTCGCGCCAGCGAAAATTAGCGTTAGTTATTTTACTTTCTTCGAAAATAACTCCGTTTCATATTGCTTGATTTTGATCAAACATATCGTAAACTTTTACTTTGATATGCACCTATCGCATAATAAAAATTCCATCAAAATTACTCCAATACTTTTCGCCCGATTCGGTCACAAAAACAAGAATAAAAAAGTTTTGATCTAAGAAGTCCCACACTCTTACCTCAAATAATAAATGTCAGTAATGTACAGCCTCAACTATGTTAAATTTTATTAAACCTTGTAATAGTTTAAGCATTATCTCAATTTAAAACCATAGTTTTCATTTTCTGCTGTCACATATTTGTTTTATTGTTACAAAATTTATAATTAAATTAAATTTAATTCTACATTTAATGTAGAATATAGTTATTAATGTTCAAATCATATGTTGTGTAAGTTTTAGTAACAAACTAGTTAGTGCAAAATATGTAAATTCACATTCAAGTGGCCTGTATAGCGATTTTGTAATACCTATAAATAATAACTTTGTAAATTTTATAACAGTGCTATAACTAAATTCTCACTAAACTAAATGAGATTTACTTCAAATACCTAGGTTCTGACATTTAGAACCACTTACACGTTCCTGGGTTAAGTTTTTAAACCTGAGACAGTTTCTAACTTGGATTTAGGCCCACTTGCACGGTTCTCAGTTAAATTTTTAACTCAAAGTTAGCTTCTAACATAGGACTAATTCAGTACATATTTGACAGTTTAACCCGTTATTGAACTTAACCCAGGAACATGCAATTGGCCCAATCACTTTATATTTGACAGTTTAACTAAATATTAAATTTAACCCAGGTACACAAATTGCCCTTAAATAATTTTATTTTTTGTTATTTAAGAAGAATACCTACACAATACTGTTAACAAAAAAAAATCAACGGGTTTGCACTCCGAGAGTGCCGGCAGATGTGAAAACTTCAATGTTATAAAATAAAAACAAATAAAAAAAGAAAATACTTCTTTCACTTGGATCTTACAAAGAATCTTGTGGCGCGTGCGCGTCTGTATAAATCTAAAAATAACCACCGGATCGGAACGAGGCCACTTATTGAGAAGATCCGGCGAAATTATCGTTGTGCATTTTTGATATTTTGGAATGGTTAGGGAATATTTTGCAGTAATTTCATTAATTATGAGTATAAACGTTTCTATAATTTGTGTGGTAAGTACATAAAATACAACATTCATTTAATAGATTTTGTTCAAAACTAAATAAATATAAGTAGGTACTTAGGTATATTGCGTGTTGAGCGAGGTGCAAGCACTTCTTCAAACTGCCTCACAGCGAGGCCTCATATGTGATCTTATTTCTTTTCTCAGTTAAAATAAGCTACTTAAGTTTTATGATTGGTCACGATTGAAATTCGTAGACTTTTCATAAATAGACGACGGTTTCGGAGACTCTTGAAACCTCTCTAGAATAACACTCGAGCGACTTGATAGTGGAATTTTAACCCAGGTCATAGCCAGTACCAGTCCACACTCGCATTCTATATCTGCTTTGTCGATCTTACATCTGTCATTCTTTCCACATTACAGAACCAAAGTATGCCCTTTCTCATTTAAATACCAACACTTTATTTCAATATATAGGTATAACTAACCATATTTATTTAGGAGTAGATAGGTATTTCAAAACTATCAGACTGGAATCATCAAATATTGAGTACCTAATCTTCTCGGTCTCGGTTTGACTTAAAAAGCGAACAAAAGATTTACCTACGTGCGGTGTCAGTAATATGATAATGTTGTTATTTATTTAATATTAGTTTGTTTTAGGTTTTAAAAACGAATTACATTAACCTAATTACATAAATCTTAACATAAATCTCGTGTCTCAATGTTTGTCCCTAATGGACTCCTAAACCACTTAACCGATTATAATAAAATTCGCACACCATGTGCAGTTCGATCCAACTTGAGAGATAGGATAGCTTATATCGCAATTTATGGTAAAAAAATTACCATCCGAGCGAAGCCGGAACGGGCAGCTAGTATCATATAAAATATAAATACAATTACCTAATTAACAGACAAAGAAGCAAGTATCCGGAGACTTCTTATCAGACTTGACCGCTTTTCGTCGTTTTTGAAGAGCTATCGAACACTTTTTCCCTGCGTTGATCCGACCCTCTGTGTAGATCATCTGGCTCTCTCGCTCGCTCGCATGTTGATAGGTTCAAGAGCCAACAACTAACAAGACCACTGGTGGTACAGTGCCGTTCAGCAACTTGTCCGAGTAGGGATCCATAACAGTCCATTGGGTAGGGTGGCCGGTAAATTTGTACAGACGTAACACCCTGCCAGGACAGCGACGGGCCTATAACAATTTACAAATCGCAAGTTTCCTATTGGTTACACATAAAAAAAAAACGCTATTACATTGACCTTGCGTCACTGCGGCGCAACCCCGAATAATAGCATACTGAGAGCCTACCGAACTTTGTTTAGACGCGCTGCCTGTTTGTATGAAAAAAGAATACTGTGTAATACATTACTTTATCAATGGCCAAAGTCTTAAAATTGATGGCAAAAGTCTAAAATTTAAAATGTTAAGTAAAAACAATGTAAAACATTCTACTCTAGGCTTAGTAAAGTGATGGTAGAGACCTAACGACTAATCTGGATTGGCAAGAACCATGGCACTTAAACTTTTCTTATGCCATACATCAATGCTCACCATTGTGATGTTCCGATCTGAAATCACCTCTGTGGTCTAGTATTCCGTAAAGGAGGTCCATGAGGTCACGGGTTGGATTCCCGAGTCAGGCAACAAAAATAAATTGTAGGGCAATTGAATATGTGGCCCGGTTGGTGATAAGCGACCTTTATCTACTACTACTCACATACTTCAATAGGTAACAAACAGGTACCCGCGAAAATATTACCCTGCTCTTCAGGCTAGGCGGTAAGAAAGGATTTTGTTTTTCAAACATATCTTGTTGTAAAATAATTGTTTTGATAACAGAATGAGCTTATGATAATAATTCGTTTCCAAGACAGATAAACTTGTTTATACGCCAGTTTAAACATGCCTTTGCATGGCGTAAAGACGTGATGACCCTATCGCCCGATAGTAGAATTATTTAGTAGGGTACTTTCGTTTTATTAAGGTATTATGTCCAACATAAATAACCTATCTATAGTTAGTTTGTTGCTAAGATATTTTTGTTAATTGTTGAAAAATAGCAACGGTTACCTGGCAACTGGTCTGAAATAACACTAAGTAAGAGATCATTACCTACCTATTTCCTAACTATATATTTACAGTTGCAATAAAACATTAAACTCCTTTAAGTTCGGAAAAAACTGTATCTAATTCGTTTTGAGACGTAATATTTATCCGTCCGTCCGCGCGGATGTCGGTTTTCGCGTGATAAAACTGAAAAATTAAGATTTATGTTTTATCTACGAATTTTTTCAGGATAAAAAGTATGCCATTTGTTTGATCCAGTAACACCCCCTGTGCTATTTATTTTTTCAAAATTTTCAATGAACAGAATTGATCCTTCTATAGATTTATTATATGTATAGATTGTACTAAAATTTGAAACTCCTTTATGTTCGGAAAAACTGTATCTAATTCGTTTTGAGACGCAATATTTATATTTCCCAGTATTATTGTCACGGTTGGTAAATGAAAACCTTTGTTTATATGAATTTACTAACTGTTGCCCGCGGCGTGGCCTGCGTGGTCCCATATGAATATTGTTTCGGGATGAAAACTATCCTATGTGTCCAAATTACCCTCTATGTGTGTAACAAATTTCATGAAAACCGTTCAGCAGTTTTTGCGTGAAGGAGTAATAAATAAACAAACTAACAAACTTTCGCATTAATAACATTATTTTCGTCGAGACTAATGCTCGTCTAAACTGAGTATTCTTCTCCGTGTTGGTCCGGGTCCTCTGAGTAAAATAGGCTTTTTTGCTTCTCCGCTAGGCAGCTCGTTAGAAGCACAGGTGAAAATATGGGTCATTACCAACAAGACCTCTAATAGTAGAGTGATGTACATCAACTTACCCGGGTAAGGATCCACCGCCTTACGTATTGCTGCTACCATAACAACTCTGCCATGTCCCGGTCTGGAAGGTAGGTTAGATGTTTTCACGATAGGCCTTTCATCCCGGCCTCGAGACAGCGACGCACCTGGAACATTTATGGTGTGTATACGTCACAGTTGTCTTTAACCATCAGGGGAATCGTGTGCTTGCCTGCTGAACTTTGACATAAAAAAGCTAAGTTTATCGAACTTGCGAATCTGCTTCCTACCGATGCAAATTTATAAGCATATACATATTTTTAAACTTTTTACTTGTACTGTTTTACGTATCACATGTAATTTATTATTTTATAAATAGCCTACCGGTTTCGCTTATGACAGGATCATCAGAGCTAAAACTTAAACTAGTAGAGTAGAGAGAGTAGAGTAGTTTAGGTTTTAGCCCGGATGATGTTGTTATAAGCGAAACCGGTAGGCTATTTTTATAATCATAAATTATAAGTAAGTTCATTTAAAAATATGAATATGTGGAAGTTTTACCAAGCGCCGACGAAGGAAAACATCAAATATACAAAAAATATATTTTAAATCATCTTAATGTGTATAAACCGCCTCTGTGGTCTAGCGATCCGGCGTCGGACTTAGCTTTTTAAGGTCTCGGGTTCGATCCTGAGTCGGGCAAAAAAAATGGTATTATCCATTTTACCCGGTTAGCGATAGTCTTGCGACTTATCACATTATGGGACTCTGTATCTTCGGCTAGACGTGGGCGCTTTGGTTGTGCCTCTGCCTACCACTTCGGGGTATGGGCGTGCAGATATTTTTTCACTTAATCACCACCGACATTGGATAAAACAGCGTCCAATATACCTACATATTATAGTTTACCCATAGATTGCAAAAATTAAAAACACTGTAATATAAACATCACAAATACATGCTTATATCACGATTCACGTGTATAAATTTACACGTGGAGTCACTTAAATTATAAAAATAACGTGAGTAATAAACGTTCCTTGGTTACAATTATTTATAAAGGACTGGATTTTGCTTCAACTTCGTTATTTTTTAATTATCTTGTAAATTCATTAAAACTTTATACTAGTAACCTTGCGAATCTAGGTTCGATATAACCGGTTACCGTTCTCCGATGACTTTGTTTGGCAATCGGCGTTAAGATATCTCATTAAAACATTTTTAAGCATTTATACTGGATACCTACGCGATTCTTTACGAAACTAGAATTCGATTTTCAAACTTCACGAAGGGTGACATGCTGTAATTAAAAAAAAAAACTCAAAAAATAGTGGAAGATCCGAACTAATATGGTCTTATCGAACTGATGATAAAATGGAACTTTTTTTTCAATAAATTTAGTATATTGCAAATCATATTAAAATGGGTTGGTTAAAAATTATTTTTTCAAAAAAATATTTTAATTTTTTTAATGGTTAGTGCTACATGGCCCGGTCGTGTGTAAATGACTTATTATGCACACGGTACACAACGTATTCGCAATCGAACGGATAAACCAGTGCATGAATTTATAAAAAAATGTGTTGTCAAATCCCATGAAAGTATACCTACATGTTTACAACTGGCTACCCAGGCAAATAACTAACAGGGGGGTTCCCATTACCTCTTAAAAAGAGTTATTTAAATAATAAAATAAAAAAGACAACCTTATGTCGTATACCATAAGTTGCTTATAAAGGCAGACATTTAGAAAGATGGAAATATTAGGGCTTTAAGCGTTCATGGTAGGGCCCCTGGTAAGGCAAATCCAACTGCGCATTGTCACTAAGAGAGAATAAATTCTTCTAGTATTTTATTATTGCAATATTTAATGAAAAATCATTTTTTCAAGTAAAAAATTATTCTGTCCAGGAATTTTAGACAACCCATTTTTATTTATTTTCCAACACCTAAGCACTAAATCTTGTTTCAAAACCCGGTGAAGTTGTATAAACCTCGCGGTTAGCAAGAAATTAGTCATTCAGAAAAAAATAACAAAAATGCATGCTATTTAGCGTGATCATAGCATCACGCCTGAGTGGATGGACTAATATTGTTATTTTTTGTGTGTGTTAGTTCTTATCGGGAGAAGGTTCTTATGAACTATACCGCTAAGATTGCAGGAAAAACATGAAAGGCAATGCTTTAATCCGTGCAAAAATGTTAGTAAGTACCTACTTTGTAAATGTCAAGCGATACGAAGTTCGCAGAGTCGGCCAGTTCATTATAAAATATTCTAAATTAGGATTCACAGAAACGGCTGTTAACATAGGTACTTAGTTGGAAGTAGAAACAAGTATCTTCATGCCCATATCCACGAAGTCGTAGGCAGAGGAACAACCAGAGCACCCACGATTAGCCGAAGACACTAAGTCCCACAGTGTGATAGGTGGCAAGCCTATCAAACCAAATATGACTATATGTATATGCCAAACGGGCACATGTCCAATCCCGAGCAACATTTTCTTAACTTTAATTTTAGGAAATTCGTTTGCTTGTTTTTCTTCCAATGATACAAAAATTCTTCAAGCATTTCTGCAAATCTTGATGTCTGTGTAATGAATGTTTATTTACAGATGCACCTGGAGCACGGCACCTGGAAGGCCTGCAAGAAGTGTTCACAGATTTCGACTGCTGGATTTGTAAATTTAATTACATTGTTTTAAGGTAAGCTATTTTTAACTACACACAAAGAATGTTGTGAATGTTGTATGAAGTTACCACCTCTTTCCCCGTGTTGGTCCGGGCTAATTTGCAAAATAGACCACCAGCCTTCCTGCCAGGCAGCTCGTAAAATGCGAGCACAGACTTATAATCACTAACACCGTGTCATCTCACTAGGTGGTAGTTTCGCAGCGACTCACCCGGATTGGTACCACCGCCTTACCTATTCCTGCCGACATAAGGTCAGTTCTTGCCGTTGATGTGTTCCGGTTCAGAGGGTAAGGTAGCCGATAAACTTACTTTTGCTCTTGGCCTAACATCCCGGCCTCAGGTTGGCAACACACCATTACCATATTTGGTGTCTCTAGGCACCGTGAATTTCATACCATCAGGAAATCCGTCTGCTTGTTTGCCTTCCACTAGCATAAAAAAATGGATTCGTATAATCTATTTGGAACTGAATTTTAATAATCTACTAGTACTAGGATAAAACGTACTTACCTAGTATAAATAATAAACATACAATTCTAATTTCCACTTCGCACGATATCCAGAATCAAGAGTAACCCTTCAGTTCTTAGGAGTAGAGAGTAACCTTTAAGTAATCTATGACTTCATGGATAACTAATAGTGTTTTGACAGACAAGTTTTTTTAATATTTCATTTTTATTTATTTCAGAAAACCAATACAAGAATCATCATGTAAATGCCAAAAAAAACCTACCACAGAGTCATTTCTACAGTGCCTTTTGGTAGAGGGATATCTAAAAAGGCCCTTAGATGTGTGTGTCAGTAATAACGATAATTTTTTAAACATTTTCGACAGTTCTGCAGACAATTTAATAATTTTAATGTTGACAAGAAAAAAATATTTTCACCAAAATACAAGATCAAAACTTTTATTTTCTTTTATTTGTTCTTTGGCTAAAGTTTATTCTCAAACTGGCTACTGAAAAATCTTAAGGGTCCATATACGCTAAAATACTTTAGCAGTTGGTATTATGTTTTTTTCATACAAAGCAATTATGGATCTTGGTGACAAAAATACACAAGATTAACATGAATATGCTTTATAGGACTAGTGTTTCCAAAACACGATTCATTTCACTTTGCTCGTTAGAAAAAAATCAAAAAGTTAACCCTTTTTACACGCTTTTTATAAGCTTCACCTGTATGTTTGTAACCGACTTCTTTGGGCGCGATTTTGACCCACTTTAAACAGCCAGATGTCGTTCAAACTTTGTAGATTTATTGAGGACCGATGACAATACACTAATTTGATAAAATTATTCCATTTTTGTTTGTATGTTTGTTTGTAACCGACTTCTTTGGGCGCGATTTTGACCCACTTTAAACGGCCAGATTACGTTCAAACTTTGTAGATTTATTGAGGACCGACGACAATACACTATTTGATAAAATTATTCCATGTTTCAATTTGCAAAATACGATTTTTGTTAATTTATATAATTTTCATCTATAATCGATGAGGTAAGAAAATGAATTAAAATTTTCTATAATTTTTCTTTACAGTCGATAAGGCAGGACTCGATGTTAATTTTTATTTCCAATAATTATCTTTAGCCGTTTTCTCTAATATTGACAAATTTTTGTATACTAAAGAGAATTTTAATTCTACAAAAAAAATAGTTTATAAAAATTAAAAAATAACGCTTTTATAAAGAAACCAAAGTAAAAAGTAAAAAATAAATAATAGTTTAAAAAAACTAGAACATTTTTTTTATAAAAAACCAAAATAAAAAATAAATTTTAATTAATTTGAATTTAAAAAAATTAGAAAAAAAACGCGTGTCTACGTTCGTCCTCCGCTCATATTTATTTAGGGGAGTAGACTATTGGTGCTCAGTAACCGAAAACGTGTATGAGATATATAAAGAATATAAATAATTTGTTAAGTCGTAAGACAGGTAAAATTTTATGAAAACGTAAAAATTAAAAAATATGTAAACTTGTTATGTAACAAGCCTAATGATAGATAAAGATATTTTTGAAAGTTTGCACCAAACGGTGCTATCAGCATCAAATATCCAAATGGATTGTACATACCGAAACGGCACTATATTTGCCTAACGAATTAAAACAGAAAAATTGTTTAGTTGTTTGCAACTATATTTTTTTCCGTTTCTATTGCACTAAATTAATTTTTAGCAAGTATAGAATTAATCTCCGTTAAATTATCTCGACAATAGTACGCAAAACATCTTGATTCCTTTAACTAACAAGGCTATAATACTAAAAATAGTTGCCAAAGTAAGGCGAAAAAAATTTTTCGATCGTAAAGCACTCTCTGATCCTTCGCATCACGAGTCGTGCAATAGTTTAAAATTAAAAAAAACAAGCTATTATAAATAATTCAGACTAAAAAGTAGAAAATAAATAATAGTTTAAAAAACTAAAAAAACACGCTTTTTATAGAAAACCGAACTAAAAAATAGAAAATAAATTTTAGTGAATTTAAATTAAGAAAATAGTGTTAAAAATTTCAATAAATATAAATTAATAATAGTGTGAATAAAAAAAAATTATTATATTTTAAAAAAAAGAGCGGGGTGCTTTTTAAGATATTATCGAAATGATTATCACTCTACTCATATCTGTCATATAAAATATTTTTAACTATTGACACCATGCACCCCACGTTTTTTTTAAATAAAATATTTTTTTATTCACACTATTATTAATTTATATTCATTGAAATTTTTAACACTATTTTCTTAATTTCAATTCATTAAAATTTATTTTCTATTTTTTAGTTCGGTTTTCTATAAAAAGCGTGTTTTTTAGTTTTTTAAACTATTATTTATTTAAAGCAAAACCCAACTGTTTACTTCAATTATGAAAATATCGATACCAGACTTAACATAAACATAGATAAGTACTATACATAAATGATAAGTGTTTCAGTAATTATACTTTTTTCAAATTAATTTTATAGTGCAAAAAATAGTGATTTGTCGCTTAACACATTTATTTTAGAGCGCAGTATTTCATAGTAATCATAGAACGGGGGAGCGCGGTGATTGGCTCTTCTGGCTGACTAAGTATGGGGCCTTAATGCTGCCGAATATTTTATGCACCGACTAGAGTTGTGTCAAGTAAGAGACACTTTTAAATAACACTTTTACGTTTTCACTTTATAAATGCTGTAAAGGGTATCCCTTTTTTTACATTTTCTAAGCTTATCTTCTAATATTTAAAGAAAACCCGAAACTGAAAGCATTACATTTCAATGAAATCGTCGAAAATAAGTCGTCTCTTTTTTGATAGCATAACCAAAAAAGCAGGCAGATTTTCTAATGGTAAGAAATACACGTCAACTCTTAGACACCAAAGATGTTAACAGTGCGTTATCAACTTAAACCTAGTATGCTAAGCCTTGCACTACACATTAGCATCCAGAGCGAAACAAAAAAAATACCGTTGTGATTATGCTGACAGAAACAATTAAGCTGGTGCTGCTGTAAATAATTAAGATGGTGATATAATTAAGAAGGTGAAAAATTTAAGATGGTAGTATAATCAAGATGGTGATATAATTATGATGATGATATAATTAAGACGGGTAATTCCCAGTCGCCACCACCGGCATCGCCCCCACTGGGTGCAACTGGGAATTCGTGAAAAATAATGTCCCGTTTGCCCCCGGTGCCTCCTTTGAGGGGGCAACTGGAAGTATATTTTTTAAAGGCTTCCCAGTCTCCCCTACTTTAGACGCCGAACAGGATAACTACATATTTTTTCCATATGTTGCTATAAGTCAAGCTGTAAATAGTGTAGCAAATTGTTTTTTAATATTGAATAAAGTGGTTCCGAATGCTTCGTGAAAAAAAATAATGTCGGAGTACTTACAAAAAAATCAAATCTAAGCATTTCGTGACAGATACTTCATAATAATAATAATGTTCAATAAATAAATTCATTTTCACAAATGCCGTGTTCATTTAAATTTACTATTCAATATATGTGCCAATATATTATAATAATATCTATGTGTGTTCAATAGATTCAATATATCGCATCTGTGGTCGAGGGGTCCGGGTGTTGGACTTGACTGCATGAGGTCTCGGGTTCGAATCCCGGGTCGGCCAACAAAAAGAAAATTGGATTTTTCCAATTTTCTAATTTAAAAAAAAATGTTGGTCGGTATTGGAAACGTGCCCGGTTGGCGATAGGCTTGCCACCTATCACATTGTGGGACTTAGTATCTTCGGCTAGTCGTGGGTGCCCTGGTTGTGCCTCTGCCTACCTCTTCGGGGATATGGGCGTGAAGATACTTTTCGATATATGTATTTTAAAATCGCAACTTTAACATTACATACAAAATGAATAATAATAATAAATGTTAATAAATAAATAAAAATAAATATAAGTTAAATAAAAAATAAAAATAAATAAATAAAAGTTTTAATATTAGTACATAATTTTTATATATTTTTTTATTTCAATTTACCAATTTATTCAATAGTAGGGGACCGCCCCAGCTTCGCACATAAAATATACATATAAAACTAAATATGGAAGTTTTATATGTATAAAGTAAAATATACATATAAAACTTCCATATTAAACACTTTATCTATTAAAAAACCGCATCAAAATCCGTTGCGTAGTTTGAAATTGTGTTGATTTAAGCATACAAAGGGACATAGGGACAGAGAACGCGACTTTGTTTTATACTATGAAGTGAAAAAATAATTATTGCTACATTATTCACTTGACTTCTAGCAACATATGGAAAAAATATGTAGTCATTCTGTTCGGCGTTTAAAGTGGGGGAGACTGGGACGTCTTTAAAAATTATACTCCCAGCCCCCTCAAAGGAGGTACCGGGAGCAAATGGGATATTATTTTTCACGAATTCCCAGTTGCCCCCAGTGGGGGCGATGCCGGTGTGGGCGACTGGGAATAACCCATTAAGACAGTTATATCACTATGATGGTGATATAGTTAGGATGGTCATATAATTGAGGCGGTAATATATTTAAGATGGTATCGGTGGTACTACTCAGGACGTCATTGTAAGACCATTTCCTAGTCACAGTAACAGTGTCACCTATAAAAAAGCCTTTGTTTATTTACTTCTTTCGAGCTGCCTTAGGTAAAACACGAAGAATTATTAAATCATAAATGCATTTATATTTTTTTTATAGTCCCTTTTAGTTTTTGCTTTCTTTTCCTATTTCTGTAAAAAATATTTAGATTTTCGAAGCAATAAAACATCGTTATCAATAGTTCATTTATTAATAATTTTCCAACCCACTTCATTATATACAAAAATATTTATTTATAAATCACATTTTGTTTGGATATTCGTTCAATTCAAATTATAAATCAACTGCGTATAAACAGTTCATATTAATATAATCGTGAGATCATCAAGCTAGCAACGAAGCTGACCAATCAAATTGCAGAATTTTCTGCGACATAATTAGTTCGAAGCGGTACTAGATTGCTGACGTCACTATTTTTGCAAATAAGGAACTACATAGAATCTATACTTGTTATCATCGGCACATGGTGGAATTTCATTTTTACAGTTTTTTTAGGTAATCACTGGTACTTTTCCACACACTTTATTTAATACTTTATGTCAATCTATGGCCAACCGGTAAACGGTACCGTCCGTCAGTAATTTCCTACCAAATAATAACAGACATTTAATCTCTAGTTATAAAGCCCTAATGATGCGGTAAAAAGTAAAACCGGTTGGCTAAAGAGTAACATAAAATATTACATAACGTTTATATTGGAAACGAACAAGTGTTTACCTCAAAGAAGTGTGTATACAAGGAACTACATGTTTTATGTTGAAGGTAAAGAAGAAACGTTTTAACTTTAATTGACTTTGTCATTTTCAGTTTACTTTTATTTAATAAAATACTTCACTGTAAGTACACAAAACTTAAACCTAAGAATATATAAACAACCAACACAAACTATTTTATGGCCAATAATAATAACCTATATAGAGATAAAGATAAAAATTCTAGAATTTCGTTGCTAAGATATTGTTTTTATTTATTACGTATTGAAAAATAACAGCGGCAACCTACTACCAATTGTGTCTGGCAACTGATCGATCACACGATCTCTTATCAGTCATCTTAGATAGCTTATTAATATTGGCCGTTAGTAAATAACAAATAATAGTAAATAACATATTTTTAACAAATAACTATATAAAAATGCAACCTTATCACATTAAGTTAATTATTTTCCACAATTCATGTAACAAAACTAAAAAAATACATTTGTTCGTCTAGATGTGAGACCAACTCAACTTTCTAATCTGATAAAAAATCTTTAATATTTCGAATAAAATCTTCGGTTTTTCAAACTGTTTTCTAAAGTAGTTTAATTTCACTTTTTAAATTAAAATTCACCTTAAAAAGGTAATAGAATTTTAATGGTAATAACTGTCCGTCAAGGCAGAGAATGCCACTTTATTAAAATATTTAAGTAGGTAAAAACAAATTATATTACTTCCACAATAAAAATCAACCAGCCAACCATATCGACTGAAAAACATCGGAACAAACGCACGAATGAAATAGCGTTTCTAGAGTGCATTAAAGTATGCTATTTGGAAGGCAGCCAAACAGACGAATCCCGATGATAATTTTACTTTTTTTTAGGTATATAAAAGTTGTTATTTAAAAAAAACGCAACACCAAATACTTAACTTATACATCACAAACTTTTGTCTTTGTATCTAATAAAAACAAAATAAATAACGAAATTTTTAAATTTGCAAGCCGAAAATAAACGCGTACTATAGCGTGACTAATCTGGAAAGAGGTGCGTAGTGAATGGATTGGACTTACTAGAAATCGAAGACCCTAAACATGTCGAGCTCCACATAATCATTATATTGTTGTATACCCACCACTAAAACATTAGAGACAACAATACACATACTAAACACTTAACAAACGTTAAGCTTCGACACCGAATAATCATTAGTCATCACTCCACAGAGTTCGAATACAAACATAATTTAGAAAATCGATATGACGAGGCTATATTCTTTAATTGAATAAATGAATTGTTGTCTAGATATAATACATTTACATTATGTTTTTGCTTTACATGCTTCATACGAGCAGAATTAATTGGGACTAAAAGAATATTTAACAACTCATTGTACACCATTATTCTACCAAATAAATTATTTCATTCTTTCTTTATTACAACGTAAAACCAATGGTAGAATTGTACCATTTGATGATAACGTTTCAAGCAAAATCATATAAGTCATATTTCTTGTAACAATTCACAGAACGTCTATGTGTGACAGTTAGTTACTGATCGCGATGAAATAAGGCGGATACCACACTGCGTCGCACACCGCAGCTGTTTGCAGCGATTCGGATTGTAACTTTAAACGAAAAAAAAATATTTGTATGCAAAAGCAGCATAACATACTGCCACTGCATACCCGTGCGGTTATTATTTCGAGGTCAAAATTCGTATCAACGTGTGATACCCACTTAAACGAGACAAGAATTTTGGAGTTGTCGGAACTAGAATACATAACATTGAGAATAACTTAAAAAATATACGGCTTTAATAAACGTCTAAGTATTTTGATAGACATGCACGAGGTTTTAAGTAAATCGGATTTACTCGCTAAGTGCAATACAATAATAGCAAAAATTACATAACTTAGGATTCAAGTCTGCTTGCGTTTTGTACATCAGTGTGTATTCTGTACGTACGTACTATCACTTATTCTGTGCTTTAGGCACTATAATGTAATATACAGTATTGTACATTCATACAAATGGGCGAAAACGCGTCTACCCGTCTCGAATGTGGTATACACTTAGTACTTACGTGGTACACATCATTCGCGGTTGCGCCGCAATTATAAACAGTCAATTTAACAGCGTTTTTTTTATTTTGTAACCAACAGGTAAGCGTGCTATTTCTGAATGTTATTTTGGTTTAATAAGTCAAAGTGTTAACTTAATATAGTAAAGAACAATTATAGATCATTTTGTGTTGCTTTTGAACTATTTATTATGTTTGCATTGTTTATAAACTTTGGTAATTAAAATATCACATGCATTTTTGTTAAATATTTACTATGTTATAAACGATTTATATTTGTTTTGAAGAAATCCAATATTTACGATCACAGAATTCAAATAAGCAGATGTAGTTATAACACTGAAGGCGCGTAGCCCTATCGCGTATTGACGATCGCTTGGCTGTAGGTATTTATTTCAAAAACAGGGTCGAGTTAGACCATAGTATATTACATTACATTGCTTTGAGGTTAAATTAAATTTGTTATTTGTACAGAAATATTTCATGTAACATTCCTAGTCGTCAGCTTTAGAAGTTTTACTAACTAAATTGTAAACACCTGATAGCTAATACTATGTGCATCATATTATAACTGTCAGTAAAAATATTTTATAATTAAAATTATGTTTTATGAACGAAATAACAAAATAGGATAGTATATACCAATAGTTTCTTTATGTTTAATAACTTGAAGGCATCATTAATTATTACACATATTGTTTTATTATTATTCATCATAACATTGCACTAGTATAAAAATACACATTTCGTAAATTTATTTAAGTAACAATTTACAACACTGGTAACAAGCTTATATAAAACCCAAAACCATCTCCAAAGAGTATATAAATACTACGTAATAAGAGGCGGGACGTCCATAGATACATAGCAAACCCGAATTTGTATAAAGTTTACTTGAAAAATTATAACCCGTATAATTTGAAAGTAAGTCTAAGGCATTCAGATATAAGTCAATTAGGCGAATAAAAACCATAGCAAACTTATTTTTTTTATTTGAAAGTTGCGCCAAACTGACCATCTCAGCACTTCTTTTTACCTTCATGTACTTATTCTTAATGACAATATTTACTTCATTTGGTAAAGTTAAGAACATTTAATAATATGTAATTACTTAAAAGAATCAAATAGTCATAGTGCAAAAAATTAAATATATAAATAATATTGACAACCAAAAAGTGAGGTACCTGCTTCGAGTAAGTACCCGTATTATTATAATACAGAATACTTAATAATAAAAAATATAAAAATGAGTCCTGAAATTCTCGGAAATAAAAGCCATATTGTTTGAGAATTGTGTGAATAGAATTGACATCAATTACATAAACACATAAATATAAATTTATATAAATCTATAATAAATCTATAAATATAAATTAAATTAAATTGTCTGTAATTTCAAAATAACGCTATTATATTAACAGTTATTTTTTAATACTAAATCGGCAAATAATAATTGAAATTTGGACTGACTTTCTTGTTATTCGCGCTAAAATTTGGATTAGTTGGACCGATTAGAATAGGATTTTTTTGAAAGACAGATTAAGTTATGGGACATTTCTGATATCTCCGAGAATACCTACAGGAATGTTTAATAAGATATTAAAACCAATCTAGCTCCCACCCTAACGAAAACGCGGGCACAGCTAGTCTAAAAAAAGTATTTGAACGAGTATTTATAGTTTCGTCAATAAAAAGTATTTTGTCACAGCTTTGAAAGAACAATAATTGCTCTCAGCTTGCGGAACAATCGCAAGTAGAAAGCGTTACAAGGGCGTCAATTCTGTTTTGTATAGCCTTATTTTGTTAAATGTTACATCTATCTCATTATAGCAAGAGCAAAAAAAAAGAGACAGGACTTATTTTGTGTTTAAATAAATTAACAAACGTTTTAATCAACACTTCGGAATTTTTAAGTTAAAGACTATGCAACTGTAGGTACACTACTTTGACCAATGAAACATCCTGTTTCTCTCATCTTTATTTAATTGAAAGAAGACAGCAATAACTTAAAATAAGTTAAAAATGCAAAGCAGAATAGGTATTTCAAGGTGACAACTAAAAAAGAATACCAGGAATGCTATTCAAAATTATCATCAAAAAATTCAATTTTGGCGCCATTGACGGAAAATATGATTGCACTTTTGTCGTGACTATTAAATTTTAAGTAAATGTTGAGGAAAATTACTCATTAGTTTAACGTGTATTTCTTCATTGGCGCCAAATCTTTCTCTATGGTCTCGAGTAAGGCGGCCATTACCTTACTCAAGGCGCTGTCATAACGACTTATGATTATATTTATAAGACCATAAAGACTTGAATTGAAAATGAGCAACAAGAAAAAAATATCTAATGCGGAAGACTATGGCCAAAATGTACCAGAAATTGAGAAATTAATAAAAATACAAAAACCGGAATTTTGACGCCATCGTGAAAGAAATGATTGAATTATTGATTTTTTTCTAATTATTGAACTTTGTGTATATTATGAGTAAAATCAGTTAATACATGTGGCAATTAGTTGAATTTTTTTCAGTTAAAGTGTACAAGTAAAATATTTGTGAAGAAATTAGTGTATATCGTGTTTTTGCCATCAAATCTCACAAAATGTGCTTGAGTAAGGAGGCCACCGCGTAAATCAATGCCTTGAAATGGTATTATAAAATGACTTATGTTTAAATTAAAAAAAAAACTGAAAAAAATAATGGGAAAAAATAAAATAAAAATAATTTATTAACACGGAAGACGTGGCAGTATGGCCTAACGGTCTTAGCCTGTCCCAGAAAGGGACAAATTAAAAAAAAAACATAAATAAATAACATAAATAAAAAAATAACATAAATAAATAACATAAATAAAAAAAACATAAATAATAAAAATATTACAATTAAAATAGCATCTCTAGTTTAGGTAGTGATTTTTAAAACCGGACTATTAAATACTGAATACTAACACCGAAAGTATCAATTGACTAAATTTTCGTTTCAACATCAAACACTTCAAGTGCAATTGTACTATTATAAAACCATACTCATAGTGAATGAACATCCAAAATTTCGACAAAGCAGACTAAATTTTCGATTTCACATCTAACCCTTCAAGTCCATACAACAAAAACTGTGATACATAAGGCGCAACTCTCTCTGGGTGTATGAGATGCACATCGTGATTACCCTCGACCATCCTCACTCGATAATTCCCATGAGGATAGCTGGATTCATCGAACATGAACTGCGAATGTTTGTAAAGGTTGATTTTTTTCGATAACGTGGCCACAACACATAGAGTAGGTACTTCCATATTTGTGAATACGTGTTTTAATTGCTTAGCGCTAAATGGAGGATGGTTGAGCACTTTTCCACGTTGATCATAGGTGAATCTAAAAAAATAAAATTTATTAATTACAAAAACTGTTACAATCCAATTATCCGATAGTATAGTTCTCTAAGTCCCGTGTTGGTCCGGGCTCCTTTGCAGAATAGACCATCTGCCTTCCTGCCAGGCAGCTCTTAAAAGGCGAACATAGGCTCACCGTCACTAATACCATGACATCTGACTAGGTGGTAGAGTTTAGGAGCGACTTGCCCGGATTGGTACCACTGCCTTACCTGTTCTTGCCGCCATAACGTCGTGACGTGTTCCGGTTCGGAGGGCAAGGTAGCTGGTAAAATTACTTTTGATCGAGGCTTCACATCCCGGCCTTATGTTGGCAACGCACCATTATCACCTTTGGTGTCTCTAGGCAGCGTGAATTTCTTAATGTCAAGAAATACGTCTGCTTGTTTGCCTTCCAATATCATAAAAAAAATGACGCGCCCCACCATCGCATTTACGCATACGAGTGTATTTATAGTACGCACGTAATACACAAGAAACACATCTGTTAGTGGTCACTTGTACATTTCAACACTTTTCTTCGGATTTGTTGTTCAACTAGTTTAGAAATTATCCGAACTCGAGAGAGAGCAGACGTCTTGTTCCATACAATATGGATATTAATGTTAAGATGAATTAATCAATCCATATAGTACCTACTAATAATTATATATTTTAATTTATAAAATTAATTGTAATACACAGTTATGAAATCAATGGATTTTAAAACTATATTTTAATAGACAATGGTGTATTTGTTAAATATTTTAATAAATTAAAATTATGGTGTAAATCGTTGGCAAAAGAGTTTACACTGATTTCTAAGCCAAAAGCCGCAGTAAATGTGAAACACAATTTTCTAAGAAATGTCACCACACGAAAGTTGACCGAATTGTATGCATACAGATTAAAAATTTCGACAAAATTTACAGTCGCGCACGCATAAAAAGAAGTAGCGGGGTGGGCCATTTAGCTTAGAAGCTCTCTTTAATACTTTCATCTAACTTATACGTACTAGTCAAAAGGCTAGACTCGCTTTGCATAATTCTGTGCTTATCCCAACGTTATTGTATGGAAGCGAGAGTTGGGTATGTCAGAAAGATCATGAAAGTAGGATAAATGCGGTCGAAATGAGAGCACTACGCAAAATCTGTGGTGTAACGCTCGCTGACCGCATTCGTAACAGTGAGATCCGAGAAAGAGTGGGATCGAAAGAAAGTGTTGGTGTTAAAATGCGAAAGGGCATGCTCCGCTGGTTCGGGCATGTGGAAAGAATGACAGATGAAAGATTGACAAAGCAGATATACAATGCGAATGTGGATGGATGTAGGTACCCGGGGAGACCAAGGCTGACATTTCACGATCAGATCAATCGGATATTATCCGAGGGTGGTGTCAAGAGTCTCCGAAACCGGCGTGTTTGTATGAAAAGGGTAATGAATGTGAAGGAAGCAAGACAGGTTTGTCAGGATCGTGAGGTCTGGCACTCGATACTCTCTGCCTACCCCGTAAGGGACTTGGCGTGAAGATATGTATGTATGTATGTATGTTATACGTACTATTATATGTGCAATACTCCGTCTGCCACTAATACTTTCCCGGCATGATGATGGAAGGACATGGACCAAATCCGCCCTGAGTCGACAAGCATAAAACTTTTGCTCGAGGCCTAACATCCCGGCCCCAGGTTGGCAACGCACCATTACCACCTTTGGTGTCTCTAGGCAGCGTGAATTTCTTACCATCAGGAAATCCGTCTGCTTGTTTGCCTTCCAATATCATAAAAAAAAACTTATTAATAATTATTAAATTATTTTTTACGAATTGTCTCAATACCAGATTCTAAAAGACACCAATTTAAATACATTTTAAAAAATGCTCTTTTCCCACGATTTTATGAAAGATGGTAGTCTTAATTATTTTTCTCTTTTTACATTACAATTATACAAAAACTTTTCGTCTATCTTAAATAGACAATTTTAATTTTAAAAACTACAAACGAGAAGGATGACGGTTGGATTTGGTTTAAAGTAATAACTGATCATAAAAAAGTACTTAAAATACTAAAACTGTAATAAAAAATCCACAATATGTTACATCCTAGAAGGCTGCAAGTGTGTGTACAACTAAATACCTTTTTTTGCTTTTGACACCTACCTACTACTAAGTTCAAATTGCTTTAGTACAAAACAAGTTTTGTATACGTACAATATGGAAAAAATATGTCAGTATGTAAAAAAATATGTAAAAAAGTATTTAACATTTAGTAATAAACATGTTATGTATGTTTATTATTAGAGGAAGTTACTCGTTGGCCAGTGGAAGAATACTTTCAAGCATTTTTACGTAATTTGAACAGTTTTAAGTATACAAAGGGACATAGGGACAGAGAACGTGATTTTGTTTTATACTATGTAGTGAAGACCCGAGTTCAAACATAGGCTACTTTTATTTTAAAAATCAGCTCCCAAAGGACCATAATTTAAAATCTTATCTTGGTTTAATTTAGGTGAGACTCGGGTTAAGAGCCTCCTCTCCCAAAGTAAGGATTAGTGAATTTTGGTTCGACCCCTTCCCCTCAAACGTCACACACAAATTGTTTTTTTTAATATTGTTAAAGCAAAAGTTTGTAAACTTGTTAATATATTCAAACAATTTGCAATCCAATATCTAATCGAGCCAGTATCTTATCCAACTATGCTATCGCCTATCTCATTACGAACTTAGGACATAGGGCAAGGTTGACATTACGCTACCAAATTGCTATATCATACGAGAGTAGTGTGAAATTTCTGAAATCACGTTGTTAACCGACTCAAAAAAAGGAGGTTCTCAATTCGACTGTATGTTTTTTTGTATGTTTGTTGCTGTTGTTTTTTAGAACGATATGTCACGATTTTGAGATGGTACTTTATTAATACTATCATGACCAAAGAAGTCGTTTTAGTTATACATAATAATGCATGTTTTTATCGTAGGATGTTAGTAAAATTTACGTAGATTTATTTCGGAACCATTTGTTATCTTTCGAGAAAATAATTATCAAATCACAATTAAAACAATCAAATTACATCCCGGATTCAGGTTGGCAACGCACCATTACCACCTTCGGTATCTCTAGGCGACGTGAATTTCTTACCACCAGGAAATGCGCCTGCTTGTTTGCCTACCAATATCATTAAAAAAAAGTTTGTATGATTGCACTACATACACACACACTTATCGCGGCCAAGTCCCTTACGTTGAAGGCAGAGAGTATATGATTGCGATAAAGTTTGGAATTGGATCTAGAAAGGAATATCGGTTTCTTTTAATCCTGATAATTGAAAAGGGATAAATAACTACATTGAGATAAACTTCTATTACCGTATCAAGTTATCCCCAACTGGCTCCGACCATCGGACCAGGGTTGCTTCTGCTAGCTCCTCAGTAAGACCACGGAGGTTTACCAGTTTCAAGATCGCCTGGAAAAATTAAGAAATCAGAAGATTTAATATCAACATAAAGGATTATACTACGATAGAAACAGGAAAAATTACAAGTTTTCGAATATAAATAAGCTTATAGGCTCGCCTCCTATATTTTTTATGTATCTCAATCGATTTCAATCGTTCATTTCTGAACCGATTAAAATTTTTTTTTTTTTTTAATTTGGAAGGGCGTACTTCCAAAGTGGTCCTAATGCCACCAAGTCTGGATCTGATGATGGAATCCCATAGAAATTAAGGAAAATCCTTAATTTTCGTGTACGTAAATTACAAAATACAATACAATAACTCTTTATTGCGCACCAAATACAGAGAAATTACATCAAAAACAAAATACGTCAAATAAAACTTAAATTATAAGATACACAAAGGCGGTTTAACCTTGGCGATCTCTTTCAGGAAACCCTGACGTGTACGTGTAATGGTGCTCTTAAAAATATAAAAATGCATGTAACACTAGACAAAATAAATCATCCTAAAAGCAGAAGCCTGTTTTAATTATAGATATTAGAATTTAGAATAATAATAATAGTCAAATGCAACCTTAATTACAGCGAACGTAGAAAGTGACGCTTTAACATACTTTTGAAAATATTAATATTTGGAGCTCTCCTGATATCCACGGGAAGAGAATTCCAAAGGTAAAAGAACGGCTATAGTAACAAGTGTTACAAGAGAGAACTAATTGAAATTAAATTCAATTTAATTACTGCGGTTTAATTACATAGTATGACATTAACAATTCAGCTTGTGATTATAACTAACAATATTGGGGAGTACTCATTAGGGAGTACAACAGCTACCTTCCAGTGAAAGTCCCTTGAACATCGGTCTAGCCGTTTTAGAAATTGAACAGAAGAAACAAAATAAAATGAATGTAATGCAGTGGATACCACAAAGCCATATTAACTGAGCGAAGTAAATATGCATTAACATTCTTTTGACCGCCTCGTTGGTCGAGTGGCTAGCGTACACGCCTAACTAGCAGACAGAGCAGACATTAGTGTGATGAACATTTAGATGCCTGCATTTCCGGGTCTGGGTGTTTATTAAATTTATTCTGATATCTATTTAAGTATTTCTATGTATTAGTATCGTTGACAACACCTATAACACAAGCATATAATTTGCTTACTTTGGGGTTAGATTCAATTTGTGTAACTTGTCCAGGAACATTTATTATTATTTATTTATTTAATCTTGACTATCTTGTTCAAAATGTTTTATTACATTTATCTAGATTTTATCACCATTGTCATAAATTACAAATTCGCATACCGGCTTCCTTGATAACACTGTTGCATAAACGAAAGCCAATATTGCTACAGTAACAAAAATACTGAAGAATAATGGGATAATGTTTACAAAATTTAAACTGCAATATTACTCTGTCTCGTTTACTCTTATCATTTGTATTGGCACTGCACAGGTGAGATGTATATTTGGTGACATATTTCGGTTAATATTATAGGTCTGATACTATCGTACTGGGGACTGATTATGTATCTCAGTGGCCGCCTCAAAATAGAAAAGTGTACATCAAATAGCTGTCAAATGACGTGTTTCATGTTTGCTATCTCCAGTGGCCAACAGAAATACAATAGAGATAGCAAACACAAATAACGTCATATGACAGCTATTGGAGGTACACTTTTCAATTTTGAGTTGGTACCTGAAATACATAATCAGCCTCCAGGTCATATCGCTGTTTCGGTATTCAATAACTCGGGCAACTCAGGTAATATGGAATTTGTGATATCGACTGCATTGTCAACCCTAGTAGTCACTGTCAATACAAGGTAATAATATATCTGCTCACGGTTGATATGCCCTGGTACATATAAGAAGTTGATATGTAATTGCAGCTCAGCGCATTTGCCATATCATATAGCATTAACTTTAAGTGAACTGTTTTGCACATGTTTATGTTTTTCCCACTGCTTTTTATAATGTCTATTGCGTTTTGGGCCCACACCATGAGTTTACGGCTTTTGAAAGAAAGAAAGAAAGAAAGAAAATATATTTGTTTGCGGAATATGCGTCTGGAAGAAATTACAAACTGTCTACCGTAAACTACTTAGTACCTTAAGCTTATCAAGTTTACTATACTCGCTACTGTCTCTGTAAATTATTTGTATGAAAACTTTAAACAGCGCCTCTATTGGTATCTAAAAGAAACACATTTTTAGACCAAAAGTATCATAGTTGTCGACACGTAACTTACCGAACGTAATCTATATCAACTCATGGTAAAAGCTCAGTTCTTTTGCGACTTCCTAAAACCGCCTCTATAGTATTCCATATAGATGATTTTAGGAACTCACAGATCAAATTATCAAAGCCCAAAAGCATCTATTAGGGTACACTAGCTACTAAGTGATTACTACTACTAAGTGATACCTAGTTATTAAAACTAAGATAAGACATCATATTCTTACCTCATCTTTTTTGTGTACCGGGGCAGTTTCCTTTGAATTATAAATTTTATAATTTTCAAAATATTTCGTGAAACATCTTTGGTACCTGTAACATAAATTATATACCGGTCTAAGCTAAATATCTTAATATATCTATTCTATAGGTATAACACACTACAATACTTGCAGTATAATACTTCCTATAGGTACAACATCTGGGAACATGAGGGAACCCCCGTTAAGACGAGCAAAGCGAAGGACGACCTTGGCACCTTGCTACCTTTTCTCAAAGCGTTTAATCGTTTTTTTAAACCATCATAACTTGGGTTTGGATCAGACCAAATATACAAATTTTTCAGTAGCAAATTTATTTCATATAATAAAACTTATAAAATCATAGCTGTATAATTCTAATACTTAGGATGTTCTTAATTGAATAGCCCCATATTTCGTCACTGACTCACTGATACTCATTAAAATTCTTATGGTTCTTTCTGAAGTCCTAAAAAGCGGACATTTGTTATACAAGCTAATTATGGTACAAACAACAACAAAATCTAAAACTTGATAATATTTCACACCCAAGGCATAGGCATAAACTAGGGGATGAGTGTGTACGAAAGGTTTTATTTTGGAATGACTAATGTGTTGCCAACCTCGCGGATTTTACAACTTCACCGGGCTTTGTGTGCCGAGCAGAGTGCTTAGTCCGAGACATCATTATTTAAATGCATGGGGCTGTTACCAACAACGCCAGCACCAAGGGCTGTCTCCCGGGAGGCCGTACCTCGACTTGGTGCTGCGCTCTGGTTACTGGGTGGACTAGGTGTAGGAATAGTGGCGGCTCGTCGCTCGTCTTCGATCTTCGTCGCCGAGACCGGCGGCGACGGTTTAATGTAGTGTCCTGTGAGTTTGTATTGCTTAGATTGAGAGGGACGCGTTTGCCGCGGTTATTGGATCAGGAAGATTGGATGGGACGTGTACGAAAGGTTACAGGTAAAAATCCTGTCTAGGGAAAAATTATTTCTTTCTTTTAAAATTTAAAGTGTGTGTTAAATTCATTTTTTTAACTGTTACAACTGCGATTTAGTTTATACTAAATAAATAAAATTTTGAGAATGTGATGTTTATAGTGGATTTAATATACTTTAGATATTTTATACTAAAGTTTTAGTAGTTATTAAAGTTTTAGTATTATATACTAAAGTTTTTTTAGATTTTATACTAAAAAATTTTAACACTTTAGATTTTGTTGACATCTAAAAAATAATAATTTCATGACGGACCTATTCTCTGATAATCAACTTTCACAGGTGATTTCTGAAGTCCTAGAAAGCTAAAATTTGGTATGTGAGCGAATCTTGGTCAAATTCAATGAAAAAATTATGAATTTTGGAAATATTATACACAAAGGCATAAAAATATAAATTATGAAGGTAAAAAGCTCTGAGTTTTTTAACCCTAATAACTTGGATTTAGTTGGTAACAAATAAACTAATTTTTCAGGATAGAATGTCTAGGTATAGCAGATTTATATACATGAAGTTTCAGGTGTATAGCTCTTATACATATGTATATACTTAGTTCTCATTAATTTTGACTTAGGGGTAAAGTAGTATTTTATTTTTATGATATCGGAAGGCAAATAACTGGGATGTTAGGCCTCGAGCAAAAGTAAGTTTACCGGGTCCCTTATCCTCCGAACTGGAACATGTCAACACCAAGCCCTAACGTTATGGCGGCAGTAATAGATAAGGCGGTGGGTACCACCGGGCAAGTATTAGTGGCTGTAAGCCTATGCTCGCCTCTTACGAACTGCCTTGCAAAAGAAGGCAGATGGTCTATTCTGCAAAGAAGCCCGGACCAACACGGGGACTTTAGAGCATTTAGAGTGAGAAGTTTTGATCTACATGACATCTGGTAACTTCAGTGTAAACCACAGGAATCGTCTAGGCAACAACATTTTGAAGAAAAACGTTTTTGATGGGCTACATTTTTACAAAAGCATAATATAATATAACACATTATGACGTTTGATATTGGGAAATTTTTCAAGTCCACAGTACACACTTCAATCAGATTTTGGTTACAGGGCACTTTAGTAACAGAGTTTTTTTTATAATATTGGTAGGCAAGGATATAAACAAGTAAACGGTTTTCCAAATGGTAAAAAACTTACGACGCCTAGAAAAACCAAAGGTAGTAATGGTGCGTTGCCAACCTGAGGCCGGGATGTTACCTTAACCTTCGAACCAGAACACCTTAACGGCAAGCAATGACATTATAGCGGCTGGAATAGATCAGGCGGTGGTACCAATCTGGGCGAATCTTTTATACCGTCAGTTGTCACGGTGTTAGCGACGGTAAGCCTATGCTCGCCTTTTACGAGCTGACCATGAATGCAAGCAGTATTATTTCCATGATTCTAAATGTTCACTTTTAAAAGAAACTTTATAGCATTAGTCATAAGGGTGTCTTTCTCCGAGGACAATATGTATTATTGAAATAATGTACAGAATGTGACTAAAAGGACTTGTGTAAGAGTGAGGCTACACGTTGGGCTGCGTTGCGTTGCGTAATTGCAACCAAACTTGTGGATTACATAGATCAAAAGCGACACAACGACAACGCTGCGACGACGCATCGCGCTAATAGGGCCTTGTTCTAATGTTTGAAATTATATCACAAAACAAAAGTCAGGTATTCATTGAATATACGACTGTGTGTTTAAATTCTCTTTTAAAATTGATATATTTCTGTATACAACAAAAGTCAATGAAAATTATCTTAGATTAGTCCCCTCCCTCAAAACACATCCAAAATCAATGTTTTC